>BQNB010082209.1:0-19227 GCA_026074375.1 Tanacetum coccineum | reverse complement strand
GGGAGATGTACGTGAATGGAAGACCACTTGGACAAAAGAGGGAACGCCCAGAATAATCGACCCTTAGGGGGAGATTGTTAGGATTTTGAAAAAGTGTCGATTATGTGGTTTTATTATATTCTGTTATTAGACTTTATTTTGTTTAGTTTAATATAGCTTGTAATAAGGTTTATTATGCTTTAAGTAAGAAATAACATAATAACCAAAGTCTAGGGACTAGTATTGTCAAGCTAGGAAAATAAGGAAGGTAACCCTCCCTTCCATTGCCTATAAATAGCCCTCTAATCTTCATTAGAGGGTGATGCTCTTGTAACCAACTTTCATTTTCCCTCCTAAATAATATTTGAATTTTTCCTTTACTTGCTCTCATTCTCTCATTCTAACATGTTGATATGATATGATGGATTCATGATTCAAGTGGACATATCAACCAATTGATTGTTCACCTTTTTAATTTATTCTAAAACCGATTAAAATAGCTCAGAAGTGAGAAGACGACATAAAAACACAAAAGCCAAGCGTTTTAACAAAAGTCAACATGCAACATACTTCTACGGACACATACAGAATCAAGTCTCATACAACCATCAAATCCCTACAGTCTAGATCTGTTATGTGGGATAGAGAAATAGATTGTGTTTGTCATGGTTAATAGCTAAATGGGTCCAAATTAGTTGAAGAATTTTTAGTATAAACTATAGGAGTTTGATATGAATCATTTGATTGTTTGAAGTAAGAAGTGCATGATTTAATACTTGCATTATACAAATGAGTTAAATGTGGTTCAAGATTGTTGAATACAAAGTTTTGGACTTTAGTTTGAATCATAAGATTATAGTGCTTGTCGTATATTTAAGTAATTGGGTTGGAATAGATTCAAGGATTTTGACTCAAAAACATGACTAGTCAAATTTCGGGAATTTTTCGGTACTATCTCGCTTTGGTACCGATACCGTATTAGTGGTCCTGAATTGTCTTTTGCTCAAATCATGGTACCAGTCCCGTACCATGCACTGGCAGTCGGTAAAGTTTCATTCCACTTCAGTACCGAAATTCAGGTTTATATGTTCATCCCTATAAATACGCAACTATTTCTCTCATTTGAGCCATTTTAGCTCTAACGTGTATCGATAAGAAACCATTTTACCTATTTGACACATTATAGCTCTAACGTGTATCGATAAGAAACCATTTTACCTATTTGACACATTATAGCTCTAACGTGTACAAATATGCAACCATTTCACCCATTAAAGCTCTAATGTGCATAAAAAAGCAACTATTTTACAGTTTGACCCATTTCAGCTCTACGTGTATTAATAAGCAACCATTTGATAGATTTTACTCATTTGACCTATTTTAGCTCTAACGCGTATAAATGAGAAACCATTTAACCCATTTTAGATCTAATGTGTATAAATAAGAAACAATAATGTATATAAATAAGCAACTATTCAGAAGAAAAAAAGTGAGAGCAACGAGAATGCCGAAAATCCACCACCACATATTAAGGATGATATTCAGAAAGAAGATCTTGCAAAGGTAAATGTTGAATTGGAACCTAGTTGCCCTCTTGGTTTTGAACACCTTAAGAAACAAATACTAGGTGAACCACAAAATTCTTTTTCATCCAAAACAAGCAAGTGTTCAACTTATTTTGCTAAATACAGAAAGAAAGATATTAGGGGCATATCTCTAATTCATAAGATGTCTCAAATGATTGAGGTAGGAGGTACTTTGGGTTATGATGTTAAAGGATGTCGACGATCGCTTCATAAAATGATTAATGGTATAGGTGTGTCCATGATGCGTATTTTCTTTTAAATAATTATTTACCAAGTTTTATATTTATAAAACTCGATTCACCTTACAAACGCACTAACGGGCAGAGAACCCGATCATGAGTAGTGTAGTTTTGGTAAATTCGAGGTCGTCCCAAGAGCTAAAAGGTGGTTACAAATCTGAGTTTAAGTTGGTTGTCACGTTTAAAAAGCTGTTTTGATGAAAAGAATAAATCTTAATTGAAATGAACTAGGTACAAAAGAAAAGAAGGAGATATGGTCCTAATTGCTTATTAATTAATTTAATGATCCACTTATTCTACTTAATGTGAAAGCAAGGATTGAATGATCATCTGATCCTCATTATCTCGCAAATCCCAGCCCATATAGCCTTTATAGTAACAGGGATTTGTCCCACAGGTCATGGTGAGTGAGCATCATATTTGCCATTCTTATGGTCAAAGTAATATGCCCAATCCACAATTAGCAAGAAGTAAATGAATCAGAATGATAATTAATAAGATAAGCTTAGCCAAAAACTATATTCATACAATAAATATTATCGTCAATTAATGATAGTGATGAAAACATGATAATCAAACCAAACTGTATGATGATGATGAACGGGACTGGATTCTTCCTTCTTGAAAGGCTGGAAAGTGCTGAAAAACGACTGAGGAGATGTCTTAGTCGTCCCCTCAGATGGGAGGGAGAAGGATCATTCTTAAGGCTGAATTCGGCCCTTATTTATAGGCTTTTGAGTGTGTTACGGCGTAACTGATTTGTGGGTTACGCCGTAACCTTGCTGACGTCAACATTTCAAAATATAGGCAAAAATGGACTTTATGGCGTAATAAATTTTTGGTTACGCCGTAACCAATTTTTGGTTACACCGTAACCCTTCAGCAAACTTGTAGTAAATGTAATTTTGACTTCTGATTGGTTACGGCGTAACCACAAAAGGTGTTACGCCGTAACCGTCAAATAATTTCTATAAATTTGTGATCTTCATTCCATATATGTGGATCTTTATGGTTACGACGTAAACTAGTATTGTGTTATGCCGTACTTGAACTTGGCAAGATTTCACTTCCATCTACTTGGTTACGGGGTAACTAGATATATGTTACGCCGTAACGTGGTCCTGATCTTCAGTACTTGCTTATTATATGTTACAGTTTAACCATTTTTGGGTCTCGCCGTAACATCCTTCGGGGAATTTACAATTAAGTCCTTTTTCCCGTGTTCTTGTCAATTCTTGCATTTCAACACGAAACTACAAAATGATAAAAAAATAATTCATTTTCGGAATTAGTGAAACATTTACAAGTAATATAGGGGTAATTTGACACTAAAAAGTATTAAATATTTGATGTTATCAAATATCCCCCCACTTGACTTATGCTTGCCCTCAAGTAGAACCTGTTAGAACATTTAATAAAAAGATTTCCCGAGGATGATTTCCAGAAATAAATCTATAAAACACTTATGCTAGAAAACATCAGAGCCGAACACCTCACAAAAAGGGGATAAAAAGTCACTCAACTCTCTACTAGTCTAAGTGTTTCATTTTCGGGTGATCACTCAATTGCTCGGTCATAGCATGTATTCTATCATAAGCTTGGAAAGTACCCAAATCTGCACCAGTTAGAATTAGGGTCTAAATAATTCTTGAAGGCAATAAGGGTAAAATGGTTTTAAAGGGTGATAAAGGGGTTAGCATAGACATGGGATACATTGTTAATATAAAAACACAAAACAAATAGTGTAAAGTAATCTTAGGTTTTTCATAACTAGATACTCTCCATCCATAGGTCCAAGAGTCTAAGTCTGAAAATCTGATCTTCAATAATGGGCTACTAGCTCCATTCTTCATAAGTATTGGGATGACTTGGTGTAATAATGGGCTACTAGCTCCATTTTTATTTTTTGTATTTTGCACCATCTTTAAATTTTTACGCACATGGATGGCTTTTTGTTCGCAACCCTCTTTTCTTTATTTTATTCATATTATGGCAAATGTTACAGGAGTTTTTATCTTTAATTATTTGGGCCATGCAAACATTCGATATTATAAGAATCCCTATTGAGATACCAATGTAGTAATTGTGGTGATTCTGGAGGGTCTTATATAGATCATAACTGATTGGTCTTCCATGGATGATTTAATTTTCGTTCCCATTCCCCGATACCTTGGACTTATGTAGCCAGACGATTTCACACAATAGAAAATAAACAGAATACATGGTTGGAAAGGCAAAATGGTGTAACGAAACATATAGACGTTGTTGAAAACAGGATTGGATCAACTTGGGTGAACTAGGGGTATCTTGCACTTATAATGAGTGCAACAAAAAGGTTTTATCAAGGAGGTTCACAAGTGAGTGTGACAAGTCAAAATCACACACATTTAGGCTAGTTGGGTGTATTTCTGAAGTGTTGTCTTCTTGTACTATCTATTACTATCTAATCAAGTTAGTCTCGAAATGATATTCATTCAAGTTAATAAGTAACAACACTACGGCACACTCAATATTTTTGGGGGATTTTTTAAATAATATGATGGGAAACGGAATAGTAGGGGGGGGCCTTAAACTATAACCAAGTAATTATAATGGGTAATGTGACATTCGACAAAGATTAATTATAGTTATCTAAGAAAAATTAGTCAAAAATTTTAAAATTGGCATAATTTTCAAATAAAACTAGAAAATCAAAGGCAAAACATACGTCAAGTATTAATTCTAATCCCATCCCCCTACTTGATTTGGACAATGTCCCTATTTTACCTTAAGGAAATGAAATAAAAAGCATAAGAGTAGAATTAGACAAGTAACTTCTTTGGTATTGCTCGGTATGATGAAAAGACACATGCGTTAAGCCATGCTCAAGTCTGCTTCCTAGGAATGCAATCAATCCTATACTTAATTATCATGGTATCAAACGATTTCCTGATTTCACATGCCGTACCTGTAGAAAAGTATCAACCTTCGAATGATTCAACTGTTATAGCTCAAATAGATAAGTTAATACCAAAGCATAGATCACGGACAAAGAAACGATACATAAAATGTTCAAAATAATATAAGAAATACTATAAACCTCGTATTTTTAGGTCAGTGTATGGACATTATGAAATTCTTATTTATTTTTAGGGTTTTAACGCGTTTGCTCTTAAACCGTAAACTTTTAGTTAATATAGGTAAACTGAAAATGATCATACAATGTAAACGGGTATTAAACGATTAAACGTTTGCATCAAGCAAGTGTTATATGATTATTATGAGGATAATAAATAACTTTGTTCATCTTATTTTTATTGGCTACGTAAAATTCTTACGTTTCATAATAAAATACGTTTAGGCATACCCGGAAGTTCTAAAACCTAACTACGCCTAAACGAATACCCACGATTATACCCAATACCCTAAATAATCAAATATAACATCACATATATACATAATATGCCGAAATTTAGAGGATGAGAACAATAGTCATCTTATTTACATAATATCTAGATATTTACATAAAGTAAGTCTTACTCATTTTTTTCAAACTTATCATGCTAACTTAACTAAGGTTAGAAAGTAACTAGGGTTGGGTTAGTAAGATATTTATACTATAAATAAGCTTGCATGCATGGCTATTGTTTACAACTTCTATACTTAACCAAAAATTCAATTTCTTCTCTCTTTTACACCCTCAAAACCCACGGCATTTTTAAGCTCCCAAACAAAATTCATAACTTGATTTTCTAAGTATATACAACCCTTTACACAACATACTTAAGGTATTCTAAGGTGTTGGGAAGCATTGGTTCATCATTTTCAAGTAATAAGAAGAAAAAGGAAAGATTAGGGTTTTGAAAACCTAATCTTGGGTTATAAGCTTGGAAGCTTTATTTTTGAATCTAAACACGGGTTTAGAACTTATTTCTCATCTCTTACATCATTACTAAGGTTTTCCTAATTCCTTTATACTTTTATTTCTTATGATTTTATGTGTTACATGTTAAATATAGCCATAATCACCACTAATGACTTTTAAATGTGTAAAATGGGTTTTTATTTGAGTTTATCAATTTATACACTTATTCTCATGTCCTAATGTTATAAATATCATGGAAAAGTAAATATAAAAGTATGTTAACTTATAGTTTAAGTATAAACATGTTTAAAGGCTAATTAGGGTTTTAAAGTTATCTAAAGTAAATACATATGAAAACAATGAAAGTAAAAGGGTTGAACTTGTTACAATGAATTTACAAGGACTAGGGATGATATTGGATATTATTATAAGTACCACATATGTAAAATATGGTTACAAGAGTTTTTATAATAAACTACTAAAGAAAATGATACATAAAACAAGTTTTTATAAAGTTATACACTTAAATACATATGGGCTGTTTTAATTCGAATCTTAGGCAGTAGCTTTTGATATTTTAAAGTTATAATACGCCTCATGACGATTCCATAATGATAAGAAACTCGAAAAACCGATCTATAACGAAAAAGATACGTTAAAAACGAGTTTACGACTATAAATACTTTTATAAAACTATTTTTATAAAAAGTTACTATTCATTACAGCAACTTTTATTTTAAAATTTTAAACCTCTAAATATGATATACTTTGATTCCGAGATCGTTACACGCAAGAATCGTTAAAATAACGGAACTATAACGAATAAACTACGAGTTTCGATAATTAAAGTTTATAAAAGTAATTTATATCTTATGACCAGTAAAAATCACTATTCAATCAGGGGATAAATTTGTGAGATATTATAAAATCTTTTATTAACGTGAACGTACTCGAGGTAATCATAAAATCGGAGTTTTAAAAACGAATAAGTTATCGCGGGAATACAAGTTTTACGATAATTAAAAACCCTAAAACGACAAATGAGCTGGCCATGAACAGTAATTTTACTATTCATCACAGAATTTTTTAATAACTTTAAAATGTAATATTTGATTTCGCTCGTTCTTACTACGATGACTCTGTGCGACGTAAGAAACGCGAGCAACGGGCTTAAAACGACCAAATTAGGTCATTTTTACGAAAAGTATATTTATAAACGTTTTCACTTTATAAATATTATTTTACTAAAACGATTAGTCTGGTGATTTATGATATTTAGAATATGTGTGGTTATCAAAGATGCTATATTACTAGGGAGTTTCATAATGAGCATTTCGGATGGCGTATCGATGAGTTGTTGGATTTACGATTTAAAGTGTCCTAAACTCCTCGTACGTCATGTCATGACCTCTTTATTTATGATAGCCCGAACGATAGTACGATGTAACAACTATAAGATTATATTCAGTGTTGTTAATTAAAAGTACTCAGTACTTATACAGCCTTAATTTAAATAGGTTGCATTTATCGTCTTGTGTGACGTTTTATCTAAGATAAATTGAGCTATCTGTACTCAAGGTGAGTTCATAGCCCCACTTTTTACAGTTTTACTGATTTATTATTATTTGGGGTGAGAACATGCTTTGTTTTATAAATTGGACGCAAGTGTTGAAAGTATATTGATTATGTGTTGCCTAAGTAGCGATAACCCTCCTGAGCCCATTCCCCACCCACCCATATATATGATAGATTCATGAACTGTTAATTGCATAGATGTAGTTGTGAATTACATTATGTGAGCGCGAATGATATAAATAGATCTATTGGGATTAACCTCCCCGTTTGGGTGATTAGCTATCACTAGGAACGAACGTTGACCATGTCGGACTTGGATGTTGCGGGTTACAACATCTGTACGGGCAAATAACTGCTAAAATAGCAAATATAGGTTGAGCTTCGGTGTCATGAGCTTAGTGCAACAATAATCTGGTTTTGTGATTGTTGGCATATGTTGTAAACATCACGGGAAAGTCTTGCGGTCCTGCATAATTTAAATACATAAACCTATGAATTCACCAACAATTTTGTTGACGTTTTAAGCAATGTTTTCAGGAGGTCATTAGGCACGAGATGCCAAGGATGCATTGGATTGTACAGTTAAAGACTTATGTGTATCATGTTTTGGGAAATATATGTTGTCTTTTGTAATATGAAACAAAGAACAAGTAAAGCTATAAGCTTTTGTAAGATATCTTTTATTTAAATTGTATCAGTTTTTTAATGTTTTTTGTTTAAAAAAAAAAACCCGACTTTTGTGTCGTTCCTATATATATCTTGTGCTGTTGATCTTGAAGTAACATGCCCCGGATCCTTATTCCGCTGCGACCCATTTTGGGGGTGTTACATGTACTCAAAGAAGTCTTGGTTCTTTACTAGATTGGTTGCTAGAGGTACTTTTTTTCCGTTTTTGTTTTATGTCAATTATAGTTGCTATATGAGTTTAATTCTGCTGCATAGCTCGTATAATATTAATGTAATATTAGGTTATTTAGATAACGATTTCCAACAAGTCTGACACATCTGTGTGTGATAATGCAAGTGCTTCTAACCCCCAGGAACCTACAAGCAAAGGGTTTCCGAATTCTACTTCTTTTCTTGACAGGTTTACGAGACTCCAGAGGCAGAATACATGTATCCATCCACTTTCTGTTCTCTAAGTCCATCTAGGAATATACGCTTCAGTGCATTTTACCTTCAAAAGAAGAGAAATCTTCTTGTTTTCAAAACAATTGAACATAATTTTTCAAAAGGATTTTCAAAATCTTTTAAAATTTTGTGTTCAACACTCCCTTCTCATGTCACTTTCAAAATTCAAAGCATTCTTTATAAGGATGGACGGAGTGGTGCAAAACTCACCTAGGTGAGTTCAAAGTCATGCGTGACTTGCCATCCTGGTCCCAAAAGTCACTTTTTATTTGTGCACTAGCTTGGTGACTTTGGTTGTATTTTCGGGTGCTTATGGTGAGTAACTCACTTAGTGTGAGTTCCATTTTTGTGGGCCAGCTTATTTTTATTAAGTGTATTTTAATTGGTTGTGAGTGTGTGTGGGTATTTAGTGGGGTATATTTTATATAAAATGGGTATTTTAATGAAATGTGAGTTTTAGTGGTAAGGTGAGTTCTTATTACGGTTGAAAGGTGAGTTGTAAGATGAGTTTTATTTGAAGAGAGAAAGCTGATGTGGCGCTGATGTGTCAGGTGGGTTTACCACCACCACTCCATCCAGCCTAAGTGGATCAATTTTTAAGTGTGAGCTTTTAATGCTTTTAGACACATTCTATCATATCTTCTTTTGTGTAAATATCTATTAGAAAACAAAATATAAAATTATAAAATCTATAAAAGCAAAATAAAAAATAAAAAAATTTCAAAATACCAAAAATAATCTTCTCTGACATGTCTCTCGTAAATCAATAACATTTACGTACCTAGAAATGTTGATTAACATTAACACGGGTATATAAATGAAGTTCGAGCAAGAGTTTCAAAAATTTTCAAAACATGTCTCTTCAAACTTTCTTTATGATTTCTAAGTAAATGTCAGCTTATGACTCAACTCAAAAGAAAGGAAAATGTTCATCTATGTACATTATTCCTTAACAACGGGAAGTTCATGTTGTTAGGAATGATAAAAGTGACGATCTTATTGAGATAAAAGTCTTGTAATAAATAGAGAAATAATATGGTGTAATAGGTTAGGTGATAGGCTCGTGACTTAAATAAAGTCACGAGACTCGATAAATAGCTAAAATCTAAGAAACAGGAGCTCCTTGCTCTTTCTTGTAATTGGGTATAAATACCTCATCACCACCTCATTAGTGAGGTGTGTCTTCTAATCTTATTCTTATCTTTTCTCTAATCCTCCTCCTCCCTCTTTCCCTCTCTACTTTCCATATTTCTCTCTCTAGAATATAATAACAAACCTCAACACACACTCTATTGCTTATTGATCCTAAATTCAAGACCTAACAAGTGGTATCAGAGCTAAGGGAGCAATTTAGTGTTGTTTAGGAGAGCATATTCGAACAACTTATCACTTCAGCTAATTTTGACAGCTTTTTTTCTGGCGGCTTATTCAAGCTTATTCGGTTCTGATAAGCCAATTTCAATAGCTAATTGAGTCATTTTCTGCTTATTTCGAGCTTATTCGGTCCTGATTATCTGTTGTGCTTATTCTGTCTTTTTGATGTGCTTATTTAGTTTTTAGAGCTTATTTTGTGCTTATTTTGCTAATCTCGGTTTTATTGAGATTGATTGCTTACGGTTTTATCGTAAGAATCGTGGCCAAATTAGTTCAAAATCTGCTTATTTGTGCCTATTATCAAAATCAGTAGTTCAAATTCAGTAAAATCAGTTAGAATTCTCAAATTCAGTAGTTGACTAGTCAAACTCGGTGGTCAACGGTGAAACTCGGTTTCTTTGAAAAACACGTTTTGGGACTAGATCGGATATAGAACAAGTATAACATAAGTATAACATTTTTGAGGCTGTTCTTCATTTTTGAAGAGTCAATTTCAACAAAGATTGTCGATCTCAGATTTGTTTCATGGTTTGTATTTGACAAAACTGTTAGCGATCAAAAATATCTAATCACAATACAAAAAAATATCATCACAGATCCGAACCAAACTCTGAAAACCAAACTCGGAATCTAAACTCGGTAATACAATCACAAAATCCAAACTCGGAACACTCATTTTGAAAAAAAATAAAAATAATACTATAAATAAATTTTGGTTCACGGTTTAATTGCGGGAAAATAATTAAGAGTGATTAAAATTTTGGATTGCATTTTGGATAGAACACCATTTTTGGTTTTATCAAATTTGGTGTGATAGGATTGTATCATTTTCGGTATTCATTTCATTTGTATTTGTTTGATTATCGAGTTGTAATAGATTAGTATTTCATTTTCGGTTTCATCGATTTTGAAGCTACTATAGGATCACACTTTTGGTTTCATCGAATTTGTGTACAAGTTTTACTTTGCGAAAAAGGTCTAAAAACGCTTGAGAATTGGCTTTGGTCACATTTTTGGTTTTATCGATCTTGTGATTCATTTTCGATTCAAAATTAGGTAAAACTCACATTTTCGGTTGTATCGAAATTGTGGAGCTCATTTTCGAAAGTGTTCTTCAAACGCATCTATTTCATCGAAATTGTACACTTTACGATTTTGTCGTATTGTTGATTCATTTTCGTTGGAAACTTTCTCGAAAAATACATCTTTGATAATCACGAGTAGACTTTATTATTTTTTAGTGATTACCGAAAATTGAACTCTCATAGGAAATTTGTGCTTAAAAGATTCATTTTCAGTTTTGGTCTTAAAAAGCTTATAATCAATTGAAATTGAACAATTACGGTTTTATCGTAATCTTGATTTCTTTTCGATTGATATTTTTGAGAAATCTGTGAACGATTTGGTTTGTGTGGAATTGATAGTTTGTGTGGATCTGATAGTTTGTGCGTGATTTGGTTTGTGTGATAATTTGGTTTGAATTTTTGGGTTTGTGTTGAAAATTTCTTGGGTTCGTTGTGCTAAATCAGAAAAATGGAATCAAATGAGAATAAAACTAACTATTATAACGAATATATTGAGGCTGATCGAAAAGCAAGACATTAGATCATGAGGCTCAGTTGCAATTTATTCGTGATCGAGATATCATTCGAGATCTAAAACAACAACGTGATAAATTTGACTTAGCTGTTATTGACTATAAAAGACAAAAAGAGGAATATCAAAAGACACAAACGATTTTCAAACAAACACAGCGTGACAAAGAGGAAAAATATCTTAATGATATTCTTCAGTTACAAGCTAAAACCAAAGATCTTGAAAACGTTGTTTGTAAAATGGGAAAATCAACTGAAACACTTCGGTTGCTTACAAATGAACAAAAAGCTTTTCGGGATAACTTACGTAAGTCAGGTTTGGGATATAACGGTCCTTATGTTCTTTCACAAGCTTATGCTAAAATTCCTAAGTTGTATCGTGCTTATGAACTTCGTGATGAGAATGAACAACTGCATATGTTTGATTCTGAGGAAACTCTTGAGGATGCTGAAAAGAGTCGATTAAAAATGAACTAGTTTCAAAAAGATGAAAAAGTTCAAGAGTTAAAGATAAAACCAATCGATTACGGAAAATTAAACAAACTTTATGACAATTTTGTTCCTCAAAAAGAACTTTCTGCTGAACAAACATATTTTCCATCGTCTTTTATATCTTCTAAAGAATTTTTTTCTGAGACAAAACCAAGCATGGCATCAATGCCTAGTGCAAATCCAATGCTTGTGGATTTGAATGAAAAGGAAAATGTTTTCAAAAAATTGTTTGAGTTACTAGAAAAGAAATCTAAACGAGCAAGAATTTTCTATACGTCTCCAGAAGAACTTTGATTAATCGATGTTTGTGTAGAAGCGAACTTCATTCTTCAAGAATTACATTTGTATTTTGAAATCTTTCAAAATCGATTTAAAAGAGATGTAAAAGAAATGAAAGATGTTTTTGTTTCAGTGGAAAATGATCTTGATGAAACTCTCAAACAAAATGAGCTTTTAAAAGATCGACTCTTGGAAGCATCCTTAGCTGAAGATGTCAAGAATCTTGTCATAACCTCTTGTGTGGAAATAAGGAATAAGGATTTACATGATGAAATTGAAAGAATTTCAAAAGAGTCAAAAGATGTTTCAAATGAGAGTAAAACAGCTGATACGGTTTGTAATGATGCATTTGAAGTCACACAGGAATTGTCAACAAGAATTGTTGAATTGGAAAAAGATTTGTCAAAATTTGAGGCAAAGAGTATTGCTTTTGAAATCGCACTTCAGCACAAGTCTCGAGAAAATAATTCTTTGACAACATTGCAAAAGGAAAATGAGAATTTTATGGCATCATTACAAATCGAGAATGCTCATTTGAAACAAACTTATAAAGATTTGTATGAGTCAGTTCAAAGGTCAAAAGTTGAGTCTAATCAATGTGATGAGGTGAAAGTTAAGGTCAATTTTGATGAGATTGAAACTAAAAACATTGAGTTGGAACATCGAGTGTCTTTATTGATTAAAGAGAATGAACACTTGAAGTTGGTTTACAAAAATCTGTTTGACTTAATAAAAAAGACACGCGTTCAAAAAGAAAATTTGAGGGCAACATTGTCTGAATTCTCGGTTAATCAACACTTGAATTCTCCAAGCTCAACTAATGAACTTGAAAAGGAATCGGGGGAGAATATTTGTGATAATGCAAAATGTGAGTTTCAAACAAAGTTTGTCGAGCTTGAAAAGGTTTTAACTCAACAAACAAAAGATTTTGATGATGTCAAGCTTGAATTGTCGAACAGAACAACTAAATTTGAGGCATATTTTGAAAAACTTGAAAAAACAAAAGTTGTTCTTGACGATCATGTTAAACAAAGAACAAGTAAAGCTATAAGCTTTTGTAATATGTCTTGTATTTAAATCCAATGTATCAGTTTAAACGACTTTTTATGTCGTTCTTATATATATCTTGTGCTGTTGATCTTGAAGTAACATGCCCCGGATCCTTATTCCGCTGCGACCCATTTTGGGGGTGTTACAAATTATCACAAGGATAATGCGTAGGACTCTTGTACAAGTTGTGTTCTTAATGATGAACAATAAATATGTATTAGAATTTGTGTCCTAATAAATTTTTTTATTGATCTCGATGGCTCTAGACTCTATAAGTACACTTTTATTATGTGGTGATCGAAGGATTGAGCGGACTGCCACCTTTTTAATATCAACAACCTCGGAATGAGAAAGCCAATAGAAGCATGTTGATCTCTGTGAGAAATGAAACAAACTTATTTTGAGAGAAGCTTGAGTAGTTGGGATGGGTTGTGCATTGCATCACTGGGAACATGATGACTTGTTTTCAATACTAGAATCATCTTTGTGATTACCGATAGATTATGCATTGACCCGGTTTCTGCCTACAATTGTATGGAGGGCTTCTTTCTTTTCACCCATTATCCTTAAATTTCTTTTTAATTCTTTAACCCTTTCAATGTTATTCCAACGCGTCCTCATTATCACCATGTTAGGTTTGTTCTGGTGATCACTCATACCTTAGATAACATTATTCCCAATCTCACTTTACTCCTTTTTTCAATCATACCTAAGGACTTCTATTCTATCTAATGGAGTGTCCCTGGGTAGATCCCTCCGGTTCTGGCTGGATCATGGAACAAAAATACCTATCCTTAACCGCCTTATAACACCGTAAGAAACAACAGTTGGTCGGTCTTTGGTATTTCCATAGTAGCCATAAAACCATTAAAAAATCAATCAACGTGTTCGAGAAATCATTTATAACACATTGAGAGTTTTCTATATCACCAAAAAGTTCCCTTACACATATGCACCATATTATGAAAGAGTTTTGCACATGCGAGGTCGAGAACGCACTTATATTCACAAGATCTTATCCATTAACAACGAAAAGAGAAATCTTTTTGATCTTGATCTATTCAAATAAAACATTCAAAGTTTTGTAGCTCAAGTCAATGGTGTGTAATCATATATTCAGATGTAACCCGTGCTTTTAAATAAAAGGATAATGAAGTTTCAGTGCATTTATCCTTAACAACGAAAGAGAAATCGTTTCGGTCTTGAGTGTGAGGGGATATGGGATATTCAAATAAAACATTCAAGTTTTGTAGCTCAAGTCAATGGTTTGGAATCAAATGTCAGATTTCAACCCGGTCTTCAAATAAAAGGGAAGTGTACGTTTCAGTGCGCTTTATCTTTAAAAGAAGAGAAATCTTCTTTGTCTCGAGCAATATTTTATCAACATATTTTCAAAAAGTGTGCTCGGGACATACGACTTCTAAGTATATGTCAGCTTAGGACTCGTTCTTCAAATAAAGGAAAGTGTACATTTTTTGTACATTTATCCTCGCAACGAGAAGTTTACAACTTCTCGGACTTGAGCTATTTCATAAAGATATTCCAAATCTTGAGCTCAAGTAAAATGATATTCCAAAGTTTGAACACAAATTTTCAAGAGTTATTCAAAAGGGATTTTCAAAATCTTTCAACTTGTGTTCAACACTCCCTTTCTCGGTTAATCATTTGTTATATTTTTGAGGGGGAGTATAAAGGTAAAAGCTTTGAACAAATGAATAGTAATTGATTCAAAAGGAGTTGTTGTCAAGTGTGTTTATATCGATAAGCGTGCAAATGGTGAAGATTGTGTCCGGTTACGACCGTTTCCTGAAATTAACAGGATGAGGAGTGAGCAATCTACTGACTATACGTTTTAGATATTTATATACTTTGACGCAACTATTTTTCAAATTTGTTTTCAAAAAGGTTCCAAATCATAATCATGCTATATCCGTTTTATCCCATGTGGTTTTTAAATTCTATATAGCTATTTTAATCCATTGATATCTAAAAATATCAATTGGTTATGTATTTTTGAGGGGGAGAAAATTGGATTAAAATTGTGATCAAGAAGATAAATGCTTAGGTGTTGAATATCAAAGTGATCTAAAAGACTCAAAGTGCAATCAACTCTTTCCTCCATGTGCAAAATAATTTTAAATGAAATAATTTTGAATATCGATGCACATGTGTAGGGGGAGTATTTCTCAAAAAGGTGAAACTTTCAAAGTGTTAAATGTTTTGATTTATATCAAACACTTTGATTGATTTTCAAATGGTTTTATGGTTTTGATCTTAAATACCCATCAACCAACTACCTCACAATGATCAAAGAAGATATAAGGTGGTAAGGTTAGGTATTATCCCATGATCCAACCAGAACTGGAGGGATCTACCCAGGGACATTCCATAGATAGAATATAGGTCCTTAGGTATGATGGAGTAGAATGTGAATGGGAATAATGTTAACTAAGGCATGAGTTATCATCGGAACAATCACAACAAGATGATAATGAGGACGCGTTAGTTTAACATTGAAGGGGTTGAAGAATGAAAAAGAAATGTATGGATAAAGGGTGAAAAGAAAAAAAAAGCCCTCCACATACTTTAGGCAGAAACCAGGTCAAATAACATAATCTATTAGAATATCCAAAAGATGATATTTGGTATTGAAGAAAGACATCATGGACCCAGTGATGCAATGCACAACCCTTCCCAGCCACTCAAGATTCTCTCAAAAGAATTCTTGTTTCATTGTCACGGAGATTAAATGCATAATCTATTGACATCTCACTCCGAGATTGTTGATATTGAAAAGGTGGCAGTCTGCTCCAGCCTCCGATCACTAAAACCAAAAAGCACTTATTGAGTCTAGAGCCAAAAGAGATCAAATCATAAATCTCACATAGGACACAAAAGTACATTTGTATTAAACATCAAAGATACAAAAAGGTACAAGAGTCGCTTATATGTCTATGTGACATTGCATGTCTTTGTGACATTGCGCGGAACATTCAATAGTGATACTTAAGTAAAGTATTCACAATGATGAATGGAAATCCTACCAGTGCTAACATCAAGCCAACGCTGAACGTAGGTCACTAATTTGAAAATGATTGTTTAATGATTCAATTAGTGTTAACTAGTAATCTAAGTGATCTAGTAGTTATCGTGTTTTTTCGAAATTTGTTTTCGAAAAACACAAACAACATTTCCTTGATTTATTCAAGTGAAGTGTTGGATTACCAAGGTTACTTATGATGTCACAATATTGATAAGGGGAGATTGTTGGAATTGAAGTTAGTAGTCGACTCTCATGCTTAGACCGTACTCTACACATGACTTCACTATCAAATATTTAGGTGTAACAAGATTATGATTATGTTTGATGGTCATTAAATGCAATCAGGGGAAGAGAAGTGTTCAAGCTGGATATTTCGATAGAGTGCAACATTTAGGGGGAAGAAATGTGAAGTATGTGTATACGAATGGTTGTTTATTTGGGGGGAAGCAATTAGGGGGAAGAACATCAACAACATCTCTACCTTTTAGAAACAAGAACACCGTCGTAATTCATACCTTCATTTCTCATACTCAAAGTTCAAAGATACACTTCCGCAACTCTGATAAATCAAAGAACTTCCTCAAATCGTCAAGTTGTTGATCAAGACAAAAGTTCTACATGAGGAAGATTGTTGCTGTAACAGAAAGTTGAGTTTGTTAGTTAGGGTATAGCTTTATAAGAGATAAATCAAGATGGATTTCGCGGTAAAGAATGATAACTGTATAGGTGATCTCAATAGGCAAAGGAAAAAGATAATGAAAAGATAAGATCAAGTTCACATATTGCATGATTGGATACGAGACCACTATTACACAACATGACTCAAGACAAACAAGCGTTAAAGTTCAAAGATCAAGTCAAAGAGAGATCAAATGAAGTCAAGATCAAAGTCCATGAGAGAGATCTCCTTTAGGGGGAGAATATTACGAATTAAGGGAAAGCTGATCATTAATGCAATCAAAGAGAGATCTCAATGATCGTCCCTTGGGGGAAGATTGTAAGGATTGATAAAAGTGACGATCTTATGAGATAAATGTTTGTAATAAAATAATAAAATATTATTGAGTAATTAGGGTTAGGGTAGATGTAAAATAGTTAAAGATTGATAAGTCAAAGGGGCTTAAATTGTAATGTCTAGAAGACCAGGGCCCATGGTATTCATTGTTAAAAGGGTATAAATACCCCTCCACCACCTCATTTGTGAGGTGTGTCTCTAGGTGTTTCTTAATCTCATTCTAATCTTTTCTCTAATCCTCTTCCTCCCTCTTTCTCTCTCTACTTTCTCTCTCTAGACTAAACACTATATTGCTTATTGATCCTGATTTTCAGACCTAACATTAAAGCTTTATTGATCACTTTTTAATCACTATTCCCCCCTCAAAAATTGCATATGTGGTGACAATTTTTGAATTATTAGTAAATTTAAAAGCAAGTTAATGTCCGGTAATTCACATGAGTCTAACTAAGTCTTGGGAGAACAGGAGTGCATGCTGAATGAATCTTATTATTATACTCCCCTCAATAAAAGATTAGAGTGAAACTTGGAGTGGGATTTTGTTGAGCACACAATTTTGAAAATATCTTGAAAAAATTATGCTCAACAGGAAAATGATTTTATATTTATCTTATTAATTATCATTTTCTTGGTGCTTCTCTTGAGCATTCAAAACATTGAATGATTATATGACAATGCTCAAGACGGAGAAGATTTGAACTTCCCGTTGTTCAGGATAAATGTTCATATATGAACATTTTCCCTTCTTTGGAGACCAAGTCCTAAGCTGACATTTACTTAGAAGTCGTAGAGAAAAATTTGAAGAGACATGTTTTGAAAACTTTTGAAACTCTCGCTCGAACTTCATTTATATACCCGTGTCAATATTAATCAACATTGCCAGGTGCGTAAATGTTATCGATTTACGAGAGACATGTCGGAGAAGATTATTTTTGGTATTTTTGAAAATTTTCAATTTTCAATTTTGCTTTTATAGGTTTTATATTTTGAAATGTTTTAGACACACAAAGAAGATGTGAGAGGATGTGTCTAAAAGCATTAAAACTTGGTTTCAAAAAGCTCCCCTTTAAAAAATAATCCACTTATAAAGAATGATTAGAATTTTTGAAAGTGACATAAGGAGGGAGTGTTGAACACAGAATTTTGAAAGATTTTAAAAATCCTTTTGAAAAATTCTTGAAAAATTGTGTTTAACAGTTTTGAAAAACAAGAATATTTCTCTTCTTTTGAAGGTAAAGCGCACTGAAGCGTACACTCTCCTTTTATTTAAAGCTCGGGTTATGCACTGAAGTGTACATAAGCCATTGACTTGAGCTAACAAACATTGAATGTTTTGAAAGTAGCTCAAGACCGAAAAGATTTCTCTTTTCGTTGTTAAGGATAAACACACTGACACGTACGTATTCCTTTTATTTGAAGAACAGGTTGCAATATGACATTTGATTACAAGCCATTGCTTGACAAACTAGAACATCAAGTGGATGGATAGATGTATTATGCCTCTAGAGTCTTGTAAACCAGTCAAGAAAAGAAGTAGAATTCGGAAACCCTTTGCTTGTAGGTTCTTGAGGGGTAAAAGCTGATGAGGTGTCATTTTATACACTTTTTCGGGGTCGTTTAACCCCCTAAATCGTGCATTTATGCCCAAAATAGGTGCTTAATCGTTCCTTTTCAGGTATTTCTCATTTGGAAGGCATTTGGAAAAATTACACGTGACTTGGGCTCATTTGGAGAAGAAACGGACAAGACTATGGACCTACACCAACATTGATCAAGAATTTCTCTAAAGTGGCTGGAGACGGCGTCACAGATACAACGTGACGCCGTCACCACGAAGATCAAGACGGCGTCACGAGATTCCACGACGGCGTTAGAGCATACGACCCAACCCATTATCTGGAATATTCTCTTTCATGACGGCATCACGATTAAAACTTTCCTATATATACAAACCCAAATTTAGGGTTTTGAGTGTGTAACTTTAGAATAAAAAGAGGGTGCGAACCTTAAAACCCTATTGTACTT
>BQNB010082208.1:10857-29395 GCA_026074375.1 Tanacetum coccineum | reverse complement strand
CATATAATATCTAAACTAATCAAAATCTAAAGTCAAAACGCGTCTGATGATGTTTTTTAGATTTACGCGGGTTAACTTCCCGGTAAATCGCCAGATTCAAACATAACGGATAAAAGTCAAAAATAATAATCAAAAAAGGTTAAAATATTGACCTGAAATTTATGGGGTGTGACATGTGTCATTTTATACACTTTTTAGGGTCGTTTAACCCCCTAAATCGTGCATTTATGCCAAAAATTGGTACTTAATCGTTCTTTTTCATGTATTCAGCATTTGGAGGAATTACACGTGACTTAGGCTCATTTAGAGAAGAAACGGACAAGACTACGGACCTACACCAACATCACACAAGAATTTCTCTACAGTGACTGGAGACGGCGTCACCAATATAACGTGACGCCGTCACAACGAAGACCAAGACGGTGTCACATGATCTCATGACGACGTCAGTGTACACGACCCAGCTCATTATCTAGAATATTCTTCATCATGACGGCGTCACGACTAAAATGCGACGCCGTCGCATCGATTTTCCTATATATACAAACCCGAATTTAGGGTTTTGTGTGTGTAACTTTAGAATAAAAAGGGGGTACGAACCCTAGTTCGTTTAGCAGCTGTTAGGGACGATTTTAGGGCCTAAAAACCCTATTATACTTCCTCCAACTCATGTTTTAATCAAGTAAGGTTTATTTAATCATTCAATATGTCTATGTGTTGTTTGATTCATCTATGTTCTTGCTTTATTAATATGCTAGGCTAAGCCTCCTATTGTGTTTATTTATGATTGTATGAAACCTAGAATGTAGATCTTAGTGGTGTTGCTTCTTGTGATGGATGTGCACGTTAGGCTTTAGAAAAACAGCTTTTGTCTCTATCGCTGTTGATATGTCTAGGGAAACGTGATTGTGTAGAAAGGATACCATCGGGTAACAGTCTTCATACTACCTTGCCCCCTAATATGGTTGATCCACTTTTAATATATTTCACATGCACTTAGTGTACTCCTAGGGTCCATGTAATAGTCTTCATACTACCTTACTTGTGCGTTGCTCTAGTGGAATACTAAGTAAACGGCGGGTTCGTGTAATTCGTTCATGACTTAGGAAATAGTTACATAGATCATCACAAGCGTGACAAGGCAACAACACTAGGAGAAGCAATCAAGGGAGTAATACATGATTAAATAAACACAATCTTTTATCTTATTGTTATCACCAATAGTTTAGATTACTATTTAGTTTAATAGCTAAAACCAACCACCTCTCCAATATATGATTTTACCTGCTTTCATAAAACATAAAAAATACAAAAATAATCTTCTTCCAACCCTTAGAACTCTGTTAGATCGTGATCAAGCCTTCCCAACCTATTCCTCGAGTGAACGTTAACAACCCCCCGAGTCTTGCCTATACTACTACTACAACGATTAGGTGCTCTGCCTAGGGAGTTGTAAAACTTCTTGTTGAAGTCTAACGACGACCGTACATCAAGTTTTTGGCGCCGCCGCCTGGGGAATAGTTAGGTTTTGATCATAGTTTAGCTTAGTTCTACTTGCTTGAATCCTTTCAAGTGAGACTTTAATTTCCACACATTAGCTTTCTCGTAGTCTATCTTTTCTTCGTGTTATCTGTTTCGTAACCCATTCTCGTCAACCACCATAGGAGAAGAGAATCTTGTCCGTACTCTAGGAGACTACTCCAAACCTAGCCACGAGGGCTATAGGAATACCATCGAGCTCCCCGCAGGGAACAACGTGGTACCTCTTCAATCCGACACCATCCGGTTGGTGCAAAACGGATGCTCATTCCACGGACTTTGGTCCGAGGATCCAAACCAACACCTCAAGGATTTTCTTAAACTTGTGGACTCACTTGACCTTAATGGTGAAAATAGGGAAAGAACGCGCCTGCGTTTATTTCAATTTTCCCTTCGCGATCAAGCTAGAAATTGGCTTGAACGCCTTCCTGCAGGATCTATCTCCACATGGGAGGATCTTACTACCCGATTCCTTGCTCAATTCTTTCCACCGGGAAGGACCGCAAAACTCCGCAACGATATCCTGATGTTCCAACAACATCATGGAGAATATTTATCCGAAGCATGGACTCGTTTCAAGGACTTACTCCAAAAAGTCCCTCATCATGGCATCGATCGTTGGCTCTAAATCAAAATCTTTTACGATCATGTCTCCTTCCATCTTAAGTGCGAAATTGACCACGCAGCCAGCGGTAAACTCCGCAATAAGAACACTAACAAATCTTGGGAAATCATTGAGAACCTCGCCCTCTACGACCATGAAGGGTGGGATGAAACAAAAGAATTCGTCAAACCAGTCAAGGCCATTTCTATACCTCAAGGCGTCCCAAAAACACCTGACCGGAGACTTCTCGAGCTCGAAGACCATATTAACTTCTTATAAAAAGGGTCATGACCGACACCCACATCGAGCTCAGCACACACCCCTCATGCTTATGTCAATGTAGTCCATCCGAACCCTTGTCCGCAAAATCAGAGGGAACTGCCAAAACTGAACACTTTCCTTTTTTGTGAACGTACATGTCCAAGCCCTCAACCACAAGCATTATAAACCACTTTCCAAGCTCGAATACGGGACTACATGGCAGCGCACACCAAAATATGGAAAGATTTTAGAACACCATCTTCAAGCAACGCGAGGAAATTAATGGTAGGATGACTGAAATATTCGGGCTTCTCAAGGAACTCGCGACCAGCAGAACCCCTAAGAAAGTGTTGATAAGGGAAGAAGCCAAATTCCTTGTCACCAAAAACGTAAACTCTATCTCCCTTGCAAGAAATGAAGAAGAGGGGAATAACAAGACGGACGAGACACCCGACAACACTAAGATGCCTAACGAAACAGAAATGCTAGTAAGGAAGGCCGAGGCAATGAATGAAGCTAAGAATGGGGCTGAAAAGAAATCAATCAAAACACCTGTGAATGAAGAAGCAGTAGAAGCACCCGGTTCTTAGCCCGTCGCGTATTACCTAAAGCATAAGATCAATGAAAAGTTGATCAAGGGACTAGTCAACAACAACATATTTAATAACTCTTGGTCAGGAACCCGAGTAGGAAAGAAAAAGGGGAAGGAATATAAAATATTACCTGGGGACCTGCTTATGATGCGATTCTCAAGAAAAAGATTACAAGGAATGAGGACATCGATGGAAATTTCGAAATACCTTGCAGCATAGGGGACCTTAAGCACGTCGATCAAGGGTTCGATGTGAACATCATGCCCCACTCCACTTACATGAAGCTCACCGACGAAAGGCCTGCTGAGACAGACATCAGACTCTCACTAGCTAGCCACTCATACATTTACCCTTTAGGAATTACTGAGGATGTGTTAGTAGAGGTCGCTGAACACGTATACCCCGTAGACTTTGTGGTTTTGGACATCAAGGAAAATGAAAGGAGGCCTTTCATCTTAGGAACACCATTCTTGACAACAGCCAAGGCCTTAATTAAGTTTGATATAGGCACCATAACCCTAAGGTCAAGAAAGAGCAAGGTAAGTTTCCATTGGATTCCCGATTCCTCCTGTGTAAACGACAAAGGAGTAAAAAATGACATAGAGCCCATAGCCCCCACTGTGACTGTTAATAGGCTAGTCCTAGAATGGGAGGAAAAGATAAAGCTTCACTTAGAAAGGGAAATGCAGTTCAACCAATAGAGGAGCAAAATTTTCAAAGCAAGTACCCTCTCTTATTGCAATCAAGGAAAGAATCGATGATATCAATGAGGAAGAAGAACATAATGAAGGAGAAGAACACGTAAGGACGAGTGACTTCGAGTTTAGCTACAATACCGTTAATAAATGAAAAAACACTTCTTGGGAGCAACCCAAATTACTTTTCCTGCAAAAAAGGATAGTCATATGTGTTTTTAATTCTTTACCGTTTGTTTTATATGGTTTGAACTAATCCTGTAATCATGATTTGTATTGATCTTTTACTTCGTCTTCATTGCAATCAAAGGTATTTTGCAAACAATAAGTTGTAGGGGAACTTATCCCTTTGTGAGCCAAATCATACATAGCTAAATAAATTATTTAGAAATTTTAATTCCGCGGTCCAGTTCGAGTTCATATGAGTCTGAAATTGTTAAATCTTAAGTTTCTGCCACCTTTTGTACAGGAATTAACTTATGGAATCAAGTGCAGGAAATTTTTCATCAAAAACAAAAATTTCGTTTTCACAGACTGTAGAGACGGCATCACGATTAACACGTGACGCCGTCACCATGACACCTGTGATGAGGTCACGTAAACCCTGACGGCGTCAAACGCCTAGGTTCAGAAAACTTAAAGTTTTTAATTATTTTTGCAAATAAAACTTGCATAACATTTAATTCTTCTGTTATAAACCTGTAAAAACCTAATGAGTTTAACAATTCTCTCATCCTATCTATCGAGTCGAACCCTAAATTCATATTGTATATTTGTATATCGCACATTTTATGCTTGGTATAGTTGTCTTTGTCTTTTATTACAGGTTATATTTGATGAGAAGAAGCTTGGAAATTCTTAGGAAGTTTCATTGGATGATTCTCGGAGGACAATTTAACCAGTTATCGCATGTTTCTTCTCCATTATTGAGTAAACCAGGGGAGTACTAGTTATTTTCCTTATTTTCTTTTCCCTTTATTTGTTTTAATTGGTACTTCTAAAGAACATTAGGGACAATGTTCAACTTAAGTGTAAGGGGGAAAATAAGCCTTAGAAACTATTCTTTCATTTGCCATTTGCTTTGTCCTTAAAATGATGGGTAATATATCAAAACATAACATAAGAGGTGATTTTTACCTAAATTTAAAATTTTTTATGACACATACCGACGAAAACCGAGTATTAATAGCGTCTCATGGATAGGAATTTATATGACTAGCACAATAACCCTCAAAATTCCACCCCAAAAATATGAGGTTCGCCTTTAGATCTTTAGGAATTTGGGTATCTATTATTGATACCCAAGATAGTTTATACATTTAGCTTTCTCGAGTTAAGGAGTGAGCAGTCACATGTGTTTATTCCGTCGTTACGGATGTGTACGTGTGGTCTTCGTCGCCTTTTCTGGAGCATTGAGATCGGTATTAAATTATATGAGTGTACCAGTAGTATATTAAATTCTAGAACTTGTTATTGTGATGCATCCCGAGACCGCATAGTAAGTATTAGGATTTGCTTGATAAGAGGCATTAGGATTAACCCATGTTTTAAACCTATAATTGTTATGATGGTCACACCGATCATATAACTATCCCACACCCTTGCCATGCACTCATTATTAGTGCAGGATACCCTAGTACAACCCTTCGAGCCTATCCTTTTTCACGGTTCTCGTAATTTTCTAGTTAATCCGGACTATTAATGAAGAGCATTGTCACCCTTAAACCAATCGTTACACCCAAAAAGCCTTAGCCTACCTTGTATGTACTCGCTTTTAGTACATTATTATGTTTAACCCAAGTTAATTATTGAGTACACGGTTGCTAAGTCCTTATCCTTGTAAATACAGTTTTAGGACGATTGGGATTCATGGTAGTATTTATTTCGCGAAAGAATGGGGAAGAAAAGTTAAGTCAATACCCCCATATATTTGTCAAATGATCTCCATGTTATTTTGATCCACCTCAAATTGGTTCATTAGATAGATTGTAAATATCGAGAATGTAAAAGCTCAAGTGTAGGGGTACGTATTATAAACCCCATGTGATGTATTATGTTATTCAAAAAAAAGAGAAAAGAAAAAGAAAGAGATTGGTGTAGAGTTGTGTAGAGTTTGTATATCTTCGTCCGAGTCTTGTCTTAGCAACCAACCTAACGTGTATTCGTGTAAATAATTAGCTAACCCTTCCACTCCAAATTCACCCAAAGCCACCCAAATGTATCCCATCCGTTTCTGTTTCCTTTATATGTTATCTTACACCTACACCCCATAACCCTTTAAAATACCTCTTAGATAGTAATGAATAATACTTGCGCCTAGCGGTGGAGGTTTGATCCTTTACCAAACCTATGGTAATTTATATGCTATGACAGGTAATGAGTGTTGATTTTCCGTTTCCCCCTTATGTTATAATTTATTATAGACCCGAGTGAAAGAGAGAATCCCAAACACTTATGTGAGGTGCTAGTGTATAATTTCCATGCTATTAATTACGAGGTCTAGAAGGTTGTGTTGTAAAATATGTTTAAAGAGTAGGTAAAATGACCCCGCATATTGTTATTGTCTAGGTAGAAAAGCCCATTTGCTTGAGGACAAGCAAATCCCAAGTGTAGGGGTATTTGATGAGGTGTCATTTTATACACTTTTTCGGGGTCGTTTAACCCCTAAAATCGTGCATTTATGCCCAAAATAGGTACTTAATCGTTCCTTTTCATGTATTTCTCATTTGGAAGAATTACACGTGACTTAGGCTCATTTGGAGAAGAAACAGACAAGACTACAGACCTACACCAACATCACACAAGAATTTCTCTACAGTGACTGGAGACGGCATCACCAATATAATGTGACGCCGTCACAACGAAGACCAAGACGGCGTCACATGATCTCACTACGGCGTCAGAGTACACGACCCAGCCCATTATCTAGAATATTCTTCATCATGACGGCGTCATGACTAAAACGCGACGCCGTCGCAGCGATTTTCCTATATATACAAACCCGAATTTAAGGTTTTGTGTGTGTAACTTTAGAATAAAAAGAGGGTACGAATCCTAGTTCGTTTAGCAGCTATTAGGGACGATTTTAGGGCCTAAAACCCTATTGTACTTCCTCCAACTCATGTTTTAATCAAGTAAGGTTTATTTAATCATTCAATATGTCTATGTGTTGTTTGATTCATCTATATTCTTGCTTTATTAACATGCTAGGCTAAGCCTCCTATTGTGTTTATTTATGATTATATGAAACCTAGAATGTAGATCCTAGTGGTGTTGCTTCTTGTGATGGATGTGCACGTTAGGCTTTAGAAAACCAGCTTTTGTCTGTATCGCTGTTGATATGTCTAGGGAAACGTGATTGTGTAGAAAGGATACCATCGGGTAACAGTCTTCA
This sequence comes from Tanacetum coccineum, assembly GCA_026074375.1. NCBI lineage: Eukaryota > Viridiplantae > Streptophyta > Magnoliopsida > Asterales > Asteraceae > Tanacetum > Tanacetum coccineum. The sequence continues at coordinate 22,309 of BQNB010082208.1, read as the reverse complement.
TACTACCTTGCCCTCTAATATGGTTGATCCACTTTTAATATATTTCACATGCACTTAGTGTACTCCTAGAGGAAGGTAATAGTCTTCATACCACCTTACTTGTGCGTTGCTCTAGCGGAATACTAAGTAGACAGCGGGTTCGTGTAATTCGTTCATGACTTAAGAAATAGTTACATAGATCATCACAAGCGTGACAAGGCAACAACACTAGGAGAAACAATCTAGGGAGTAATACATGATTAAATAAACACAATCTTTTATCTTATTGTTATCACCAGTAGTTTAGATTACTATTTAGTTTAATAGCTAAAACCAACCACCTTTCCAATATATGATTTTACCTGCTTTCATAAAACATAAAAAAAATACAAAAATAATCTTCTTCCAACCCTTAGAACTCTGTTAGATCGTGATCAAGCCTTCCCAACCTATTCCTTGAGTGAACGATAACAACCCCCGAGTCTTGCCTATACTACTACTACAACGATTAGGTGCTCTGCCTAGGGAGTTGTAAAACTTCTTGTTGAAGTCTAACGACGATCACACATTATCAAGCAGTGCCTTCTTGTCCACCTTGACTTGCAGCTCATAAGATGCCGAATGGCATTTTGTGAGAGCTACCTAGTAGGTGGGTTCACTACTGACTTACGAAATTTCGGGACAAGCACTGAAAGTGCGATCTCTTTTTTTAGATGGGATGATATTAGTCGTCGAGCCCCATCATAAGAGGGGGGTGAGACTAAGTCTACCGACCAACTTGGACTTGGGCGGTAGACCGACCAACGAGAGACAAGAAGATGGGCGGAAAGAGGGATCCTCAGGTGAGGAGCACTCTTGGAGTGCAGAGGATAGAGGGATCCTCGGGTGAGGAGCACTCTTTGAGTGTCCTTGCTCAGAGCAGGGACTAAGACAGTCGAGCAGGGACTAAGACAGTCGGGCAGGGACTAAGACAGGCTCAGAGCAGGCAGACAAAAATCAAAGGGGAGAGGAGAGAGTGATCCTCGGGTGAGGAGAACTCTCAGAGTGTCCTTGTGTTACTGTCCTTGTGTTATTTGCCTTGCTTTCTGTCCTTGTGTTATTGGCCTTTATATAGGTGCTTTCTGGCTATATAATATTAACTCTATGGTAGCTAGAGAGGCCTGTAAGTTAATAAAAAAGGGTTTCATGTAGGTACCTACATGAAATATATAAACTCTCTTTTTTATTTAACAAAAATAACCTCCCTGACAGTTTTATAGCAAGAGCAGCTGGAGCTACAACTGCTTTTTCAAAAAAAGCTTTTGCAAGAACTGCTTTAATAATAACGACAAAAATAACCTCTCACGATAATTTTTATGTATTCAAAACATTATCAAAAGTCTCTTCATAACAAATCAGTAATAACAACATAAATTATATTAGAATGATTGTTTTATAAAGATGATCTTGTGTCTGAGCATAATTTTTCGAAAGAATTCATCAATGAACAGTTTCATATCTTTCAAAATTGTCTGCTACAGCACTGTCTCACCCTCCCATTTGTATATATATATTTACAACTTGGTATCATTTTCTATGGTCAAACATATTTAAAAATTAGAGGGGGAGCATGTGGAACTTGTTTTTATAATTTCCCATGTAATTCATGCTGATACTTTTTCTCCCCACATAATTTTCAAGACAAATTTTAAATACTTGGTATTTCAAAGACTAAGTGAATTAGTATATAAAATAAGGGGAGAAATGTAATTGAAATGTGATCTATAAAATAATAAGTGATCTAAAGACTCAAAGTGCTTCATACTTCTACCCACATGTGCAAAACACTTTCGTTTATTGATGCACGTGTGAAGGGGGAGTTTTTCCAAAAGATCAAACTTTTATAGTGTTAAACGTTTTGATATTCTATCAAACACTTTGATAGATTTTTCAAATGGTTTTATGGTTACGATCAAATACCTAACAACCTATTAATTTCATGATGATTCTGAAGTCATAAGGTGGTTAGGTTAGGTATTAGTCCTATGATCCAACCAGAACCTTAGGGATCTACCCAAGGACAATCCATAGTTAGAAATAGCAGTCCTTAGGTATGATTGGAGAAGAATGAGAAACGGGAATAATGCCGACTAAGACGGAGTTAACACTAGAACAATCACAACAAGGTGTTAGTAATGACGTCTTGGTAAGCATTGAAGGGGTTGAAGAATGAAAAAGAAATGTAAGGATAAAGGGTCTAAAGAAAGAAGCCGTTCGTACACTTTAGGCAGAAACTGGGTCAATACATATGCTATCAGTTTTCAAAAAGATGAATTCTGGTATTGAAGGCAAGACATCATGGACCCAGTGATGCACTACACAACCCATCCCATCCATTCAAGTTTCTTTCAAAAGATACTTGTCTCATTTGTCACGGAGATACATATGTTATCTATTAGCTTTCTCACTCCGAGTTAGTTGATATTGAATAGGTGGCAGTCTGCTTCAACCTCCGATTACAAAAACCAAAATGCACTAATCGAGTCTAGAGCCAAGAGATCAATAAATAAATCTCATTAGGACACATTCCATGACAAACACTTGTTGAACACCATTAAGTTCACAAGATGTTAACAAGAGTCATATGCATTATCCTTGTGATTATGCTAGAACATCGGAGTGATACTCTTTAGTATTCACAATGACGATGGAAATCCTTCTAGAGTCAACATCAAACAGCTTTGTGGTAGGTGACTTACGAGATTTAATATGAATCAAACTTGTGATAATTGGATATCGATAATTGGTCTAGTAAATGAATTGACGATTTAATCAGAAAGATAGTAACTATTTGATTCACTCTTACCGTGTTGTCTGCTTTGAGACGTTCTATTATTGAGAACAAGCAAGCATGGTGAATCTAATACATCTGTGTTAGAGGATCTTACGCTTTAAGCTGTAAACCCTGTCGAGGAGATTCTTCTAAATTGAATCTACCTGATCACAGGCCGCTCCTCACGGAACCAAAGGTTAACGCAACCATATTCAGACGTATAACAAAGCCATATTCGTCCATATCTATTGTTTATCACTAACTTTAAAAAGCAGGTACAAACGACGGTGTTGCAGCCTCACTCCAGCTGAGTCAGATTCATTACCACATGCTCATGCTCAAACTACAAAGACATACTATAAGCATCAAGATTCAAGAATCAAGAAAGCTCAAGAATTAAATACAAAGACTTTCGCAAACTCTAATATTCAAGATATTCCTAAAGATATCAAGATTATCAAGACAACGATTGTCAAGGGAGATTGTTAGCTAGCTTTCAAGATGATGCAGAGTATGAGCATGTTGGTCAAGACACAAGATCGCAAGGTGGCAATGACAATAAAGACTAACAAGGAAAAGATTTAGATCTCGGAACCAAAGACCAAGTCAAAAGACAATGACAAAGGCTCAAGATCAAAGATCACACATCATGAAGGAACAAGCCTACAACAAAGATAAAGACCAAGAAAGACTCAAGAACATAACGACAAAGCAATCTTAAGAAACCTAAGATCGTAAACATGGAAGCTCAGAATCTCCAGGAAACCTCACTTCGGGGGAGATTGTTAGCCTCAAAATATTGTGTCAGAAATGGAAGCTCGGTCTCTGAACATGGAAGCTTAGTCTTTATTCACAATACGTTGTAATAGGCTAGAAACGGGTAATGGGCTCGTTAGTTAATATAATATTGTACGTGTATTAGGCTAAAGCCCAAAGTGATCTCAAGCCCAACCCATATCCAATCATCACACGAATCAAAGCCTAGGTGGTATAAATACCCCTCTCCACAATGGAGAAGGGTTGATTGTTCATTTTGTAAGATTTCACACACTTGGATAATCCACCATCCATTTCTTCTCTTTATTTCTTTCTTTCTTCCTTCTCTTTTCTTATCTTTGATTCTTGGTATGTAAGTGGAAATAATATAGATTATTGGTCCTAACACTGAGGATGTTTCATCCGTTTTTTGACGTATGTTATTTCTTTTTTTTCTTTTAGCTATTATTCTATTTGTAGATTTGTGTTTGTTTGGTTATGTTTTGTGGTAAACATGGTTTGTGTTTCTAAGTGCTTATTTTATATCATGTGCTAAAAGTTATGATTTAGTTCACTGATTTTATATGGTTTGTATTATTTGTGGCCATATGATTTTGTGCAATGTATACGACCCGCTCTCATGATTAATGATTTTTTGGTTGTTCGATTTGTCTTTTTGAGGGAGTAATGATGTTTGGGTTTATTCTTATATTTTTGGACTGTGTAAAATAGTAGGATGGTTGAGTACGAGATTTTCTTGGCTCAGCAACCACTATTATTATAGTGAAAATGATATCTTTTTGTAATTTGTAGTCATATGATTTGTGTGCGATGTGTATAGGCAGTGTTTATGAATGCCGATATATTGCCAATTGTGTGTTTGTGGCGTGATCATGTTTTGTTTTGGTTTTATCTTTTTTGTCTTTGTAAAATAGTAGGATGGCTTTGTTTGAGATTTTTTCGCCTTAGCAACCACTATTATCACAGTTGAAACGATAAATTTGTGCAATTTTTGGTCACTGCTATTAAAATCAAAATAATAAGTTTATGCAATTTTTGGTCACGTGGTTTTTGCATTGTCCATAAGCTTTTGTCGTGATTGGCGAAGCTCTTTGTTTTGTGTATTTTGGGAAAGCAGTGATCTTTTGAATTATTTTTTTTATCTTTTCTGTATTTTGTGTCATCCGCTGTCATAATTGATGATTTTTAAAGCGCATCGAACAAAATGATATGTTTCTGCAATTTTTGATCATATTTTTTTGCACTGTCATGATTGGTGAACCTTTCTGTTTTGTGTTTTTTGAGAGCGTAATGATCATTTGATTTATTTTATCTTTTTATTTTCCGTAGTTTGTGTCATTCGTTGTCATAATTAATGATTTTTAAAGCGCAACTTACGAAATGATATGTTTGTGCAATTTTTGGTTATATGTTTTTTTTTGCATTGTCATAACTGGTAAAGCTCTGCGTTTGTATCAATTCGACTGTACATTATGAAAACAAACCAAAGCTATCCTGCTGTGAAAGTTAATCTGAAAACATAATATTGGAAATTTTTGTCGATTATGTGTTTCCTACATTGTATCGTTTAAATTTTGTGATTTACCACTTAGTCCTTTGTTATTCAAATGTAAACCGCCATTGTTTAAAACTGAGTTGTTATGTATAAAATCTAGCTTATGTGGTTATAAGTGCCTACTTTATATGGTTTGTATAAGTTGAAGTGACAGCTTCTGATTAGTTAAGTGATATAGGCTATTTTTAGGATAAGATAACTTGTGATTAGTTAAGTGATATAAGCTATTTTTGGGGTGCGCAAAATAAATATGTGTTCATGAGTGCTCATCTCATGCTCTGGATATAGAAACTTAGCTATTTTTGGGAATCACAACAAGAATTTGTATTTATGAGTGCTGATTTGTGTTTATAAGTTTTGTTGTTTGTTTTTGAACGTTATGCGTAGTTGTATAAGATGTACTTTCTAGATTTTTTAGAAATTCAAAACTTATTTTGGATGCTTCCTTATATTTGGATTCGTATTAAAAGCTTATTGTTGTCGTTATGTGTCTTGGAAAATTGTCCAGAATGCAGAGAAAAGTTTTCAGTGTACATGGTGGTTGCAGGACAGGTACGTATTTAATTTTTTACACTAATAGTTTGCATCGTCTAATTTTTGTAAAAATAATGATATTTGATCGTAATAGTTGATTTTGTATGGTATGTTGTGATTTGTGTTTCGGTTCCTGCTTTGAAAGTTTTCTTTTAGTTTGTATGGTGTATGCGGATTTGTGGTTGTGCTTTGGTCTTCTTGTAAAAGTGAATTTGAAAACACAAGGATTTCAAAAAATCGGATGGCATAAAATGATTCCATATTATGTAGCAATTGTAATATTTTAGGGCCCTAATAGTTTTATAACTTAAAACTGATGTTTGTGATTTTTTTATGCTAGTACTTTTCATTCTCAAATTTAGTGTAATTTAAATATATGAAATGGCATCAAATTATTTACCCAACACTGTATCTCTATTGGTGCATAAATATTAGCAGGTGCTGATTTTATGTGTGCTCACTCTACTATGTTTGTATTATCTGTTGTTGCTAGCGCTTCGTATTATGCTTTTAAACTTCGTGGGTGGTTCTGGTTCTTCTTTTAAATGCATTTCATAGATTGTAGTTATAATTTCTGATTTGTTAAATGGCTGAATCTTTTTTCATGTGTTGAACAATTGCTAAATGGTTTTGCAGCAGCTGCTTTTGAAAAGGAAGTGTGCTCACCTTACTATGTTTGTATTATCTGCGGTTATGAGCGCTTTTTAGTATGCTTTAAAGCTTTGTGGGAGGTTGTGAGTGCTTATTTTAAATGCATTTCGTAGATTGTAGTTATAATTTTTGATTTGTTAAGTAGTTGAAACTATCTTTTTCCGTTTGCTAAACAATTGCTAAATGATTTCGTAGCAACTGTTACTTTGAAAATGAAACTGATATCCTATAAAGTTTCATACGTAACAGTATGTTAATACAAATAAGTCGTAAAAACCTTTATTTATATTTTACGATCTTTTTATATTTTGTCAATAACAAAAATAAATTATATTAAGTAGAGACTAAAATAAATAATTTTAAGTCTATAGTTTTCTAACTCATCACGCATATCACTACATACATTTTAACCAACATGTTAGTGCAAATATTATGATATTTAATCTATACATTCTCTTTGTGTTTTGGTGATGACAAATACGTAATTTGTAACACATAACGTAAAGTGCTCAAGTTACTCGTAATCGCAAATCATCAATGCATTTATACGTCAACACCTCTCGACGTCTCAAGTCTGCTTCAACAACAAATACAAGTTTGCACTCGACGTAAATCACTAAAAGTATGAACAAACAAACTTTAAATTTGTTGGATGATAAAAGAAATAATTTTTGTCCTAAACTTTACATTTTTATAAATGTAACAAAACCTTTTTACAAAAATAATTAGACAAAATATTTTTGTAATGATAAGAAATGTTTTAATTCAAAATAAATATTTGAATTCAGTTTTCCCCCCAAAATCAGTAAAAACTACCCCAGAAAAAATTTCCCCACAAAAGGACAAAATTAGGAGCGTCTTTAAGTAGGCGGCCAGCTGTGTAAAGATAAGGGGGCGGCAATAATTAAGGGGGTCGGCCATGTCTTTTTGCTCCCAACTTTGTCTATAAATAGTGGACCATTCTCACATATTTTACATACTTTTTTCACACAGTTTTTCTTGAATCTAAACCCTTATTCCAAACCTTTTTCTTTGATCACTTAACTTATTATAAATTTGTTTAAATGTGATTCAATTATCCACCCATTCAAGTGAAAGAGAAAAACTCTCGTTATTGTCAAGATACGAAGTTATGTAGTTTAGTTAGTGCATTCGTGATATATGTTACATTCAAAATGTATAGATCGAGTCCATGTATTCCAAACTTGTGTAATAGTTAGATCGGGTTGATCGTCATAGTATTTAGGTGAGGTAAATACTTGTAAGGGTGGTTAGTATTTTAGGCTTTAAAATACAAGCATGTGGTAGATTGGTTCTAGCTAAGATTAGAACTCGAAATTTAGCTTAGTGTCGGAAATTGGTGTAAGCTACGTGGTAGATTGGTTCCAGCTAAGATTAGAACTTGATATTTGGCTTTGTGTCAGAAATTGGTGTAAGCTACTTGTGTACGCTTTTCTTCGCCTAAAGGGAGCTTATTGACTAGTTAAGTAACTCTCGAGTTGGGTACTCGGGGAATGGAGTAGGGCGAAGAGGAGCTTCGTAACCGAACCACTATAAATCTTCGTGTCCGGTTTGCATTTCCTTTTACTCATCTCTTTACGTTTATACTCGCATTTATCGCTTTATATTTATGCTTGCATTATATAGATAATTGTGTGACGTGTTTCTTATATAGTTTTGATTATGTTTATGTCGTGGATGGATGTGAACTTTGTGCCTTGGTTTGTATTGTTGTGATATGATTTGATTAAATATGTATAGTTGGTATAGAACTAATACGAGCACTCTTCATATTTATTAGACTTAGTTTTATTAAAGTGATGGTCATTAATATTCTCTAACCTTGTATAAGTAAAACGTAGTTTACGGGAATTTATTTAAGCTAATTGGGCCTAGGTGTCGGGCTAAAGCCCATTAGATCGGTCCATTAAAGGCCCAAACGTCCCATAAGGAGTCCAAGTCTCTTCTACAATAAATACAACCCTCTTAGCATGTTAGGAGGGCGTTGCTTCTCATTTTCTTTCTTAAGAAGTTACCATTTTTCTCTCTAGTTCTTTCTTTCTCTAAACTTCACTAATATCCTTTAAAGTTTCATACGTAACAATATGTTAATACAAATAAGTCGTAAAAACTTTTATTTATATTTTACGATCTTTTTATATTTTGTCAATAACAAAAATAAATCATATTAAGTAGAGACTAAAATAAATAATTTTAAGTCTATAGTTTTCTAACTCATCACACATATCACTACATACATTTTAACCAACATGTTAGTGCAAATATTATGATAATTAATCTATACATTCTCTTTGTGTTTTGGTGATGACAAACATGTAATTTGTAACATATAACGTAAAGTGCTCAAGTTACTCGTAATCGCAAATCATCAATGCATCTATACGTCAACACTTCTCGACGTCTCAAGTCTGCTTCAACAACAAATACAAGTTTGCACTCGACGTAAATCACTAAAGGTATGAACAAACAAACTTTAAATTTGTTGGATGATAAAAGAAATTATTTTTGTCCTAAACTTTACATTTATATAAATGTAACAAAACCTTTTTACAAAATTAATTAGACAAAATATTTTTGTAATTATAAGAAATGTTTTAATTCAAAATGAATATTTGAATTCAGTTTCTCCCCCCAAAATCAGTAAAAACAACCCCAAAAAAAATTTCCCCACAAAAGGACAAAATTAGGAGCGTCTTTGAGTAGGCGGCCCCCTGATTGATAAAGGGGCCAGCTGTGTAAAGATAAGGGGGCCGGCAATATTTAAGGGGGCCGGCCATGTCTTTTTGCTCCCGACTTTGTCTATAAATAGTGGACTGTTCTAACATATTTAACACAGTTTTTCTCGGATCTAAACCCTTATTCCAAACATTTTTCTTTGATCACTTAACTTGTTATAAATTTGTTTAAATGTGATCCAATTATCCATCTATTCAAGTGAAAGGGAAGAACTCTCTTTGATCGTCAAGATACGAAGTTATGTAGTTTAATTAGTGCATTCGTGACATATGTTACATTCACAATGTATAGATCGAGTCCATGTATTCCAAACTTGTGTAATAGTTAGATCGGGTTGATCGTCATAGTATTTAGGTGAGGTAAATACTTGTAAGGGTGGTTAGTATTTTAGGCTTTAAAATACAAGCATGTGGTAGATTGGTTCTAGCTAAGATTAGAACTCGAAATTTGGCTTAGTGTTGGGAATTGGTGTAAGCTACGTGGTAGATTGGTTCCAGCTAAGATTAGAACTCGATATTTGGCTTTGTGTCAGAAATTGGTGTAAGCTACTTGTGTACGGTTTTCTTCGCCTAAAGGGAGCTTATTGACTAGTTAAGTAACTCTCGAGTTGGGTACTCGGGGAGTGGAGTAGGGCGAAGAGGAGCTTCGTAACCGAACCACTATAAATCTTCGTGTCCGGTTTGCATTTCCTTTTACTCATCTCTTTACATTTATACTCGCATTTATCGCTTTATATTTATACTTGCATTATATAGATAATTGTGTGACGTGTTTCTTATATAGTTTTGATTATGTTTATGTCGTGGATTGATGTGAACTTTGTGCCTTGTTTTGTATTGTTGTGATATAATTTGATTAAATATGTATAGTTGGTATATAACTAATATGATCACTCTTCATATTTATTAGACTTAGTTTTATTAAAGTGATGATCATTAATATTCCCGAACCTTGTATAAGTAAAACGTAATTTACGAGAATTCATTTAAGCTAATTGGGCCTATGTGTCGGGCTAAATCCCATTAGATCGGTCCATTAAAGGCCTAAACGTCCCATAAGTAGTCCAAGTATCTTGTACTATATATACTACCCTCTTAGCATGTTAGGAGGGCGTTGCTATGCATTTTCTTTCTTAAGAAGTTACCATTTTTCTCTCATCTTCTCTCTAGTTCTTTCTCTCTCTAAAATTCTCTTTCTCTCTCTAAAAGTTTTATCTTTTCGTGTGTGATGATGTTGAAATGATAGCATAACATGTGGTATCAAGAGCCAAAGAGTTTCTTTTGGTGATTGGTGTTTGTTTTGGTGCGTTTTTTTGTTCGAACCATCACAAAAGATTTATTTTTGTGTGTGTTCAAATACCATAAAGTTTGCATTTTTCCTCTTTGTCTATCCTAGTTTTAGTTAGAAGTATAAGAAAATTCTAAGAGAAACATCAAAAGGTTCATCTTTTTAAGGTTCTACTAGGCATAGATAAGGAAGAAGTTCAAGCAAAATCGAGTAAAATCGTCCAAAAGTGTGTCTTTTTGTGTTGTAATGAAGTTGGGTTTCGAAGCTTTAGGAGGAGAATTAGTCCATTCTGAAGGATGCGAGTTAATCCATTCTAAAGGAGGCGAGTTAATCCATTCTAGAGGAGGCGAGTTAATCCATTCTGAAGGAGGCGAATTAATCAATTCCAAAGGAGGTGAATTAATCCATTCCGAAGGAGGCGAATTAATCCATTCCGAAGGAGGCGAATTAATCCATTATGAAGGAGGCGAATTAATCCATTTTTGGAGGCGAATTAATCCATTTTTGGAGGTTATTAAATCCTTCTTTAAGAGGCGATTTAATTCATTTCTTCAAGAGGCGATTTAATCCATTTCTTTTGGAGGCGATTTAATCCATTTCTTCAGGAGGATATTTAATCCATTCTATTAGGAGGCGATTTAATCATTATTACAAAAACAACAAACACAATACATTACACTAAAAACGATCCTTATCAAGATTCACCTTCACTTTAAATGGCTACTATTGATTTTATGACTACGCTATTTTTGTACGATGTTACCTATTTGGGATTGAAGTAGGATTTCACGGGAAGTGTACTTATATCGTCTTCGATAAAGATGACTTGTTCAGGCACATACAGTTTGTGATGAAGACTTGATTTATCTAGTTATACCTGATGTAAGGAGTTACATTGTAGTACTCACGGGTTATAGCTATCACTTTAAGGTGTTACATTGTAGTACTTAGTGTCTCACGTAGTTGAGGAGATTACAAGAGATGTTATATTTTTTGTATACTTTGGAGCGAGTATATGGTACTTAGAGATTTGCCTCTACACCGTTCTTCGTCACACTGATAGTACAAGATTAAGTGTCAAATCTGGGATTGTGCTTCAT
>BQNB010082207.1:0-29395 GCA_026074375.1 Tanacetum coccineum | reverse complement strand
GGGTATCATCCATCGGAGCTAGGGGAGGAGCTGGATTTTCAATTGGTTCTTCAAGATTAAATGGTTCAACAATAGGTGGTGGGGCATGTTGTTGTTGATGGTGAAGATTACGAGATTGGGAACGAGTGCGCATGCACTAAAAAAGATAATTTACACTATTTTTTTTGTTCTCTTTTCTTTTTTTTTGGTTTTTCAATGATTTATTCACAATTGATTTTAACGGACAATGAGATAAGACAACTTCAACCAAATAATCTACTTACTTCACGGTAGCTCTCAAAAAGATAAACGCACAGGTGAGCGGAGGAGTAAGAATAGCGCGAAGCTTATTTCTCCTTTCGGGTCGTAGTTCCTCGGAACAACCCTCCTTATACCCACCTTTTAGTTTGTTAATCAAATCGAGGTGAGCCGTACGTCGTAAGCGACACAAATGACAAGTTTTTAAATCTTTTGTTCGAGTTGGGAACCAACAAGTTCACCGGAAGTTATTATGATAATATCTCAATTGAGAATATTATATTTTGGTATTTTTACCAATTTGTGAATTTTATTTCTTTTTATGGACAATATTTTTTTTTAAAGAAAATATTCACAAATTCAAACACAAATTGTCAAACGTAACGATAATCGTTTTCACAGCCTCCCCGGCAACGGCGCCAAAAATTGATTCGATGATAATATATATATAATATATAAGGAAACACTCAACTAATTACCTTTGCACAAGGAATGGTCAAAAGTTCACCAAAATAAAATATATACGTAGCCGGAAGTATGATTCCCGGGTTGTTTTGTCCCAACGAGGCTTGAATGGAAAATCGAATGACAGATTCATGATTGATGTTTGAATAGGACAAGGTTATGATGGGTTTTCTATTTCTACCAATTAAATATACAAAAATGATTAAATAAAACCTAAAAACGAAAGCTAAATAACTTAAAACCTAAAACGGGTGCGAAAAACAAGGGCTAAAAACCTAAATTTTTGCAAATTAAACCCTAAAACAAATTTAAAAGCTAAAATAGATTCTAAATGACAAATAACGAAGTTTAAAAAAAACTAGACTAAAAACGGAGGTCGTTTGACCCAAAAACGAGTCAAGACAAGAACGGGGTCAAAACCCGTTCTTTAAAAATAAAATTTAAAAAAAATTAACCTTACAGAAACTTTTATATTTTTCCTACAAAGTATATGAAAAAAGAAAAATTTTAAAAAAAAGTTTATATTATAAAAAATAAATTATAAAAAATACTAAAACTTTATAAAAAAATCTGAAAAATTTACACAAAATAGCTAAAATGTTAATGGTCCTAGGAAAAATAAGCTAGGTCGTACAGCTTATCGAATAAGCTCAACAGCTTATAAGCTTATTGGGCAAAAACTCCCTTAAATACCAAAGCACCCAAGCATCTAACAGAAAAGACCCAAGGGCGCAGCGGTAGTGTGTGTAGAGTTTATAAAGGGTTGAGGGCTTGAGGTCCCGGGTTCGAGTCTTGCTCACCCGGGTCCTTGGGCCTTCCCCTTTTATTTTATTTTTTCAAAATTTTTTTATAAACTTGTTAAGCCAAAAAAGATAAGCACTTTATACAACTGAGGCTTTTGACAAAAGCTTATAAATAAGCTGGAAAACAGGCTTAAAGTCTGGCATAAAGAAAAGCCCCCCTTTAAAAAAGAAAGCTTAAGGCTTATTTTTTTCTTTTTTGGATTTTGAAAAAGCTACAAAAGATGCAAGTAAGCTAATAATGAAACTAAACTAAGCAATAGGCAAATTCATAATGGATTAAGCAAAAAGAAAGAAAAATAAGCTTGAAAGAGCTTATTAAGCTACTTATGTGGAATTTAGCTAAAAACAGACAAAGGGGGCTACTTGAGGCTTATTTTTAAGCCATTAAAAGGCAACCTATGGGTTCAAGGCTTATAGGTCCTTAAAGTTGGGCTTATTGGCTATCTAGAAGTGAAAAGTAAACAAGATATTAAAAGTAAATAAGCTAGAAAAAGCCAAATAAAGTTTTTTGGGCAACTTGTTTTTATACCAATTCTGAAAATCCAAACTATTTGGGCTTTTTAAAAACAAATAAGCCAAAGGCAAAGTGCAAATAAGTCAAAAATAATTTATCTACTACACCCTAATAAGTACAATTATTACAAAAATAAAGCTAAGAGGAAAGCAAACCAATAAGCCAGTAAAGTCCAAATAAGCCAAGTGCAACAATGTTGTCAGCCACCAAAGGGGACACTCTTTGGGGCTTATTTTTAAGCACTTAGAGTTAGTCTTAGGCTTAAAAGCTTATATGGGCTTAAAGCCTGTACAAGTAGCTATCTAAAAATGCTAAGAAAACAAAAAGTGAAACAAAGATAAGCTATAAAAAAGGGCTGAGAAAGGTGGCTGTCACAAAGATTGGCTACCTTTTGGTGTTTTTTCTAAAAAGACAAAGCTAAAACAGGTTCAAAAATAAGCTAGATAATAAGCCCTAAATGCAAAAATAAGTTGAAACAGATTGGGTTTGACTCTAAAGGAGCTTATGCTCAAATTTTCATAAGCTAAATACAACTTTAAGTGACCTAAATGTGAAACTGAAAATGGGGCTTTTGAAATAAAAAATGAACTTGACAACCATGACAGATTCTAAACTAGAACACAAACTCAAATACACACTTGACTAAGTTATTCTACTGCATTAAACAGGCATGTAACAGGTCTAAAAACATACTAACAACCATTAAATCAAAATTCAAACACATAAGCTAAATTATGAATCTAAAATCCAACAGATTCAAACCATAGCTACTTAAGATTTTAAAAATGAAATTTAAACAATGACAACCTTTTAAAAACAGTTTAACACTCTTAATTTTGCTAGTTAAAACTGGCTAAAAGACCCCAACCCATTAACTTACCCATTCTGACCCATTTTGGCTATTATGCCAAACACCCCTTAATGTATAGAAATCCAAGTTTTAGGCAGATTTGGTGAGGTTTGGGCTTGGATATTTAACTAACATGCAAGTGAGAGTGTAGATAAGCACAAGTTACAGGAAACAAGGGAAATAAGCACAAAAAAGACACAAATAAGCAATGCTACAGTAGATTTTTAATAAAATGGAACTTAAAGGAACTTACAAGCTCCTTAAGCTTCCTGTATGAATTCAGCAATCACAAACACACCTAATGCTCCCCATGGAGCTCTAAAACCATAGCCATCCACACTTTTTTTTTTATTTTTGAATTTTCTACTTAACTTTTTAGTTTACTCAGTGAAGAAAGCTTATAAATAAGCTATTCTAAGAGCTTTTTAACCTCACTTTAACACAATTTAACAACTTAACACTTGGAGTTTAAAGATTGAAATCTAACTTAAATACCTCAAAATTTCATTAAACTTTAAAATTGATACAATGCTGAAAGAAAAAGTTTAATAAGCTGAAAATAAGTAAAGTGACTTAATGAAGATTACAAGTAAACTAAGATTAAGCTAAGATGCTCTTAAGGCCTACAAAAATGGTCCTATTTATAGCCGAATTCTTCTTTTCTTGGTCTTGCAGCTGTGCTTTTCTTGTGAGAGCTTCAAAGGGTGTGTTAGTTGTGTGAGAGTCTTCCAAAAGCTAATCTTAGCCATCCAAATCAACTTGTGCTTCTTTTGAGTCCATCTAAGCCGTCGAATTAAGCTTGGGGAGTGGTGGGATTGCCAACTTGGCAATCTTATAGCTGGGGTGAGTTTAGTGGAGGGGGAGGAGAGGGATTATCCAGGGTTTAATGGGGTTGCAGGGTAAAAGGATGGAAAGGTAAAAGATGTACAGTACTTGGGTTTTGGGAATGGCGGGAAAGAGTATTATAAGGGACAGGGAAATTTGCTTGGGTGTTTGGCAAATTAGGTCCCCCAAGTCGTATAGGAGTTTTGCATCCATGGTCCTTGTGGTTAAATGAGTTTGAGGGTTTGGCAAGAAAGCCCCCTCAACTCATATATGTCTTTTGCAAACATAGTCCTTGTGTAATACAAGTATGGGGACTTGGCAGATTATGTCCCTCTACTTGTATTTTGAATTAATTGCAAATTCCACCCTTGTAGTCTTTTTCTTCTTGTAATACACTTAGGGATTTGGCATTTTTGGTCCCTCAAGTTGTATTTTCTGCTTCAGTTTCTCGGAGCTGACTTTGACTCTGTCGGGGTTGACTTTGACTTTGACTATTTGACTTTTCTGTTGACTTTTTGGCTTTGATTTTACTTCGTCTTCTCACACTTTTCCATTCCGTGCTCAGTTTTGTCGTTTTTGGCTTTGTTTTTCGTCCTTTTGTGAGATATCCGTTTCCTGCACAACACAAATGCAAAACAAACATATATTTGGCAGTTTTCGTCTGTTTTTGGTCATTTAGGCTCGTTTTATTGGACATAAAATATGTGTAATTGAGCACATATTAAAATCCCCCATACTAAGATATTGTCGTGTCCTCACACAATGTTATGAAGTAAACACTCAAGAAACCAAGAATCTTAATCTCCCTCGATTAATCACCTCGAAAATACGTAAGTATCGCCAAGTGAAGAACTAAAAGAATCAAATAGCTTCGACAAGTCCCGTTTTCACCATTTTTTATATGTACACTAACTATCCCTAATATTTTTGGATTTTTCTTTTTCTTTACTTAACTACCCCCTGTTTGACTTTCCTAGTATTTTTCAACACAGTGTGATCATAGAATGAGAACGCCCATAGAAATGGATCTATGGATGTCCGAATGGATAAATTCTCGTCCCCGATTTTTCACTAGACCCAAGCTAAGCAAAAAACGAAATACCGTTAAGTAACAAGTAAAGATGCTAACACAAATTTATAACTATGACTTGTAAATTTCGCTCCCAACAATTATTCCAATTAGTGTGATTGTGCTTGAATTTTTATTAACTTTTGGGATCGACAATTTAGAAAGTATAGTATAGTTTACGTGCATAACGATGATTTTCTGAAGAAAATCTGGGAAAGACTATATCACCCACAACCAGCATATTCTCCATATAGATCCCAGCCGATTTTGACTTAGGTTATCAGGTTGAGACCCCACAAAGAATGTTCGCAATGTAATAGCGGGATACTCCACCCCATGTTAGCTGAATTTCTAGATTACCGCAAAAGAAACAACACTTACTCAAAGCACGAAACATCAAAAATTTAATATCTCATTGTGCGATTATTTCCATGTTACGACCTTTCTTCACGGAACTACCCAGCCTCATCAGCTAAGTGCCAGAGTTTTTTACACCCCACGGAGAATAACTTTAATCGAAATAATCTACCAACGGCAACCAACAACTTTTGAAGTCTTAAAGCAAGTTATTCTTAGTTCAAAATTATACTTGAGTTTAGAAAAAGAAATCTTAACCATTAAATTTTCATTTATTGCTATATACTAGATGTTTACCCGTCATCAATTTACATGACTACAAACATCGGCCACGCCTCCGAAAATGCGTGACTTAGTCTGACGACAGTTTCTTATTGATAACACCTACAGATTTATTAACTTACTATGGGCCTTGTTTTGAAGACTGCAACATCAGTTTTGAGCCGGCAAGATGCAGTAAACCTTTATCAGCCCACAGTTTATATTAATTATCTTTTTTTTCATCATATATATATATTTTTTTTCATTTTTTTTTGCAACATATTTTCCGTAATAGAGAAAATTTCGTTTTAGAAACTCAAGTATAAAGCTGAACTAAGATGAATATTTTTGTTTCCGAAAGAGCTTCTTTTTAGAAAATGTCGGTTTAAAGTTAAAGCAAAATTAAGCACGTTTATTAGTTAGGTTAAGAGCTTCTGGGAGAAAAAGCGACAAGTTACACTTATAAGCTTTTAAGATTTCCAAATAATCCTTGTTTAGCATCCTACTTGTAAATAACACTATCATTTTTCGTTCTTCGCAAATTTAAAATTCCTAATAAAAGGATCCGCGAATGCTTAGCCTAATAAACTTTCGTTTATTAAATGGTTAAGGGACAAAGCTAGGGCTCAACACGCCCGATCGAGTCAAAATTTATTCTTATTCTACCCATTGGGAAAGTCAAAACTGTGACAAAACACTTATTTTATTTTTGAAAATTTTTAAATTTTTTCATTTTTTTGGTATTTTTGCAAAAAAATTGGTGGTAAAAACGGGATTACGTGACAACAACGGCTGCAGGCAAAAATCAAATCGAAGATCCCCCCCATACTAGAACTAAACATCGTCCTCGATATTTTAAAAGGGGTACCTACGTAAATCTAAGGCCATTTATTAAGTGTGCCAAAAGATAAAACGTTAGTCGATTAGATTAGGATATCGGATTCCCTAAATGAAGCTGAGAATGTGAAGCTCGAGTGAATGATAAAACCGAGAGTCTTCACAATCTGGGAAATCTTGGACAATAAACCCCAAACACAACAAACACGAATAATGAAAGAGGCTTGAGCCTCATCACAACACAAAACACTTATTAGCATAAAGAAAGAAGATTGGACTGTATAAGCAAGGTTGCCACCCACGAAGCAACTTGTTTTTGGTTAACACGAGTCACACGCTCGACTACGAACACGAATTCAATTGGTCCATGGGGAAGCAAGTGGATAGGTTTAAATCATCATCGGACTATCATGCAAGCGGGTTTGGATAAAAATAGAATTTTTATGAAAGTTCCACTCCGATGAGAACATTCCGGCATAAAAGAATGATAAATTAAGATTCCGGGATCAAAAAGTGTATCCTCATTCCAGTTGAGAGAAGATATGGAGATAACGGGATATGTTAGAAAAGCAAAGAAAGATCCATACAACATAAGCAAGAGAGAGATTGGTCATACCACAAATGGTACATTCACATTAGTTGTAGACACATTCTTACGAATCCCGAGGTCAATAGAAGTCAAATCTCCCAGATCGGGCTCAATCTTAAATTTGAAACATTCAAGTTTCAGGAGAGACATGATATGAGTGAGTTCATCGGCGAACTCCTCATGATTAAAGTCACTCCTATCGGCAGGAGGAAACTGATCATTCGAAAGAATCAAAGACAAAACGAATCATATTGAGAAAAATCAACTGAGTAGTTGTACAGCCCACTAACTCATTTCTTTAAAAATGATCGTTATCAACGAAGAAAGCTTATAATCCGGAAGAGATAAATCAAACGAGTAGTGGGACTGCCACTCTAAATCTCTTCTAGAATTAAAAGCGAAAAGTTTCAGATTCGGGAATATGAATTAATCAAAGGTGTATCTCCTCCAAGAAAAGATTGGGAAATGTGGAGGTAGACTTGATCACAACTTTGGAAGATGGAGTGGGATTATCTCTTAATGCATCGATCTTAGCAATAAGAAGATTGACATTCAACAATTTTTCGACAGAACGGATATCGTCTTTGTTGTATAAAAGAATATCATCAACAACCTCTCAACCACCGGTTCACCTATCTCCACCACTCTAAGTTAAGCTGATCTCAACATCGGGAGGTGATGCCTTGACATAATCGATTCCTCGACCGTAAGGGAGAATCGTCAACACTTGAAGTAATACATCGTCGTAATTGACAACAATCTCAGAATGTTGCATTTTGAGAGCATTAAGAAGGTGTATTTCACAAAGAGGCACATCACACATTTTGTCGGGAATACCCTCGGACTCACTTGGGATTAGGACAAGGTTCTCAACACTAGACTTTATTACTTTGTCTGATTCCGTTGTTGGAATAGTGTCAAGATGCTCGTCCCCCATACTTAGAGAGTTATCGGGTTCCTCGATTGGTAAAACGGGTGTGATTGCAATGGTATCGTCTTCGTCATCATCATAGCAAATGGGAATCTTCCAATATTGATCTTTAGACGCTTGCTCTTCCGCAATTCGCTTTTCTTCTTCCTTCTTTTGTATAGCTTGACCAACCAAATCACATAAGGTTGTCATTTGTTCCATAAGCTTATTACTAGAATTGAGAAGCTCATTTTGGGAATTAAGAAGCTCATTTTGGGAATTGAGAAGCTGCATTTTGGAAATTGAAGATTGGAGATTTGACGGTATATTGTGGGGGTTGAACTTGGTCAAAACCAAAAGAATTTGAATCATAGCAAGAATTTTGCTCATGATAATAGTTCTTCATTCATTGTGACATTGGAAGGTTCATGAGGACCCCTAGCAATTTTCACAGGACAAAAGATATTGTTTGTGGAAAACTCGGTGAAGTTTGTGAAAAATAAAATCAAAGGTGGATGAATTGAAACATGGGTCCTGATTGTAGACAAACGGGACTTGAGGTGGACAATCGTAACCGTAATGAGAATCGTTCCCACATAACTCACAAGAGTATGGCACGTATTGGGATTGTGGAGGATGGTTTGCAACACTTGGAGAATCGTTAGAAGAGTACGGAGTTGAAACATTGATTGGTGTTCCATTTCCAACTTTACAATAAAAACAAACTCCATCGTATTCATTGCACCCACATTGTTGGCATGTACGAAGAAGACATTGTTGTTGCAAACTTTGCAAGTTTTGTAGGGGCTCGCTAATGGTTTGAGTGTTGCACGGTTCCGGATTAGTGATAATCGGAACTTTCGGAGGACAATTATAACCATAATGAGCACCTTTCCCACAAAACTTACAAGTGCATTGTCGACAGAAGATTCCATCTAACGAATCACCGCACTCGTGACAACAATGGTCAATGTGTGGAGGACTTGGTGAAAATTTCAACCGGTCCGTTTGACAACGATTGGCTCTCGAGGAGCATTAACAACGTTGGTATTGTCGTCGGATGAACCTGGAATGATAATCTTTGAAGTGGTTTTTGAAAAACTTCCTCCAATGTCTTTCGTATTAGAGCACATTCTCGACAATATAGACCACGAACCAAGTCTCCACAATCGAGACAAAAATTTTCAATTTTAAGGGGTCGTTGAGACGAGTCGGGTATTGGAACAAGAATCTTGTCTTCAAGACCCTCTTTTGAACAACAAAAGTCTGCAGTATAACAAGCTCCACAAGACGAGCATTCTTTAATCGCGCGAATGGGATTTAAACGATAGTCGAATGACGTCATAAGAATTAAACATATAGAGGGATAAGAAAAGAATTAAATGATATGAAGAAAAAGGAGAATATTTTTGGTTTTTCAATTAATTCACAATTTATTTTAACGGACAAAATGATAAGACAACTTAAACCACTAATCGAACTTACTTCACGGTAGCTCTCAAAATGAAAAACGCACAAGCGAGCGGAGGAGTAGGAATAGCGCGAAGCTTATTTCTCCTTTCGGGTCGTAGTTCGTTGGAACGACCCTCCTTATACCCACCTTTTAGTTTGTTAATCAAATCGAGGTGAGCCGTACTTCGTAAGCGACACAAATGGCAAGTTTTTAAATCTTTTGTTCGAGTTGGGAACCAACAAGTTCACCGGAATTTATTATGATAATACCTCAATTGAGAATATTATATTTTGGTATTTTTACCAATTTGTGAATTTTATTTCTTTTTATGGACAATGTTTTTATATTTTTGGTTTTTCTTTTGCTTTTATATGATAATTATACTAATAAAAGAAAATGAAAAATATTTTTGTATTTTTTATATTTTTATAAAAATAGAAGAAAATATTCACAAATTCAAACACAAATTGTCAAACGTAACGATAATCGTTTTCACAGCCTCCCCGGCAGCGGCGCCAAAAATTGATTCGTCAATAATATATATATATAATATATAAGCAAACACTCAACCGATTACCTTTACACAAGGAATGGTCAAAAGTTCACCAAAATAAAATATATACGTAGCCGGAAGTATGATTCCCGGGTCGTTTTGTCCCAACGAGGCTTGAATGGAAAATCGAATGACGGATTGATGATTGATGTTTGAATATGACAAAGGTGAGATTGGTTTTCTATTTCTACAAGTTAAATATGCAAAAACGATTAAATAAAACCTAAAAAACGAAAGCTATATAACTTAAAACCTAAAACGGGCACGAAAAACGAGGGGTAAAAACCTAAATTTTGCAAATTAAACCCTAAAACAAATTTAGAAGCTAAAATAGATTCTAAATGACAAATAACGAAGTTTAAAAAAAAAAACCCCCCCTTAGACTAAAAACGGAGGTCGTTTGACCCAAAAACGAGTCAAGACAAGAACGGGAACGAATCCCGTTCTTTAAAAAGTAAATTTTTGAAAAATTAATCCTACAGAAACTTTTTTATTTTTCCTACAAAATATATGAAAAAAGAAAATTTTAGAAAAAAGATTTATATTTTTCTGATTAATATTTTATTTTTTATGATTTTTTTTAAGATTTAATTGATTAAAAACTATAAAAATAATCCTAGAGCTAAAAATATTAACCTAAAATTTTTATAAAAATTACATAAGGTGGTAGAAAAAGTGCAGAAATTTAACAAAATTAAAAGCCCCAAATTTTATCTAATGGTTAAAGCTTAATTAAACTAATTAAAACTAAACCTAACTAATATTTAAACTAAAACTAACAAGGACTAACAATGGACTAACGACAGGGACTATTTGTGACAAAAGACCAAAATTAATTTTTTTTTCCTACCCTGAACCCAAATCCCGTTTTTAGTCCAAGTCCCCAAAAAAGGCTGATTTTAAAAAGTCGTTTTTAGCCAAAACGCAAAACACGAAAGTTGTTCATGACATGTTTTTAAGCAACTTTAACAAAGGCACCTTATAAAAATAAGCACTCAAAAAAGGCTTAATAGCTGTTGTTGCAGAAAGTGTACATTTGTTTTGGTTTTTGGTATTTTGGACACTACAAACTCAAAATAAGCTCAAATTCAAAAAGGAGAGATGTTTTAGAAAGCCTTATATGTTGCTTTAATCATGATTCCCAAATCTTTTTCAACCAAAAAACCCAGACAACTTAACTTAACTCAATTTGCATCAAAAAGTAGTAAACTCCAAAATTTTCCTAAATAAGCCAAAATAAAATAAGCTAAAATCACCAATACGCCAAACTGAAAAGTTAGGCTATTTGAAAAAAGCTCACTAATGAGTCCCTTAGTAAGCCCACCTATTCCAATTTATTCCTTTTTTTTTATTTTTTTTTAAATAAGCCACTGAACTAAAGCACAATAAGCACAAAATGACTACACACTATATTTTAGATTTTAATGAGAATAAGACTTTTTCATGACCAAAAAAATCTACTGAAATAAGCTCAAAAACCTTTAAACAAACCTCAAACAGATTTAGTTCACCCTCCTATGAGCTTTTCTCAAAAAATCATAACCTAAAAACTTAATCTAACTAACCTAAAAGGAGATCAAAAATTGTAAAACTGAACCGTAAATAGGAAATTTTAGACATTTTTGACCCATTTTGGGTCTTAACCCAAACACCCCTTTAAGTATTGAAATGGCTTTTTAAGGCTGTTTTAATACTTTCCAAAAGACCAGGACTTTCCAAAAGACCAGGAAGACTAAATCTAAATCTTACTACCAGTAGGAACTTTGTACTACCAGTAGGAACTTTGTACTGCCAGTAGGAACAGTAGGAACTAGAAATTCATAATTCCTAACAGGGACTCAACAAAAGATAATCACACATCAATATTAAGCACAAATAAGCACAAGACAGTAGCAAATAAGCACTAAAATAAGCAAATTAAAAATCCAACAGTTTACAAAAGCTAAAAGTGACAGTTTTGAAGAAAACTTGCACAATTAGATTCTAAACTACAAGACTTGGATTTTAAGCATTAAACATGACTAATAAGCATAAATAAGCACATTCAAACAGACAATAAGCATAAATAAGCAGTAAATAAGCAAATGCAAGTAAATAAGCTAAAATGAAGAAAAGAGGACTTACAAAGCCCTTTGCTCTAAACAAGGGCAAATAAGCTCTTTAAGAGCTTTGTCTACAAGCTCCAGCTTATCAAAGATAAGCTGGTAATGTCCATAAGCCCTTCCATAATTGGCTTATCTTCCAAAAAGTAAGCTGTGGTAATTGAGGGTGGACCCCCTTTTTTTATTTTTGAATTTTCTACTTAACTTTTTAGTTTACTCAGTGAAGAAAGCTTATAAATAAGCTATTCTAAGAGCTTTTTAACCTCACTTTAACACAATTTAACAACTTAACACTTGGAGTTTAAAGATTGAAATCTAACTTAAATACCTCAAAATTTCATTAAACTTTAAAATTGATACAATGCTGAAAGAAAAAGTTTAATAAGCTGAAAATAAGTAAAGTGACTTAATGAAGATTACAAGTAAACTAAGATTAAGCTAAGATGCCCTTAAGGCTTACAAAATGGTCCTATTTATAGCCGAATTCTTCTTTTCTTGGTCTTGCAGCTGTGCTTTTCTTGTGAGAGCTTCAAAGGGTGTGTTAGTTGTGTGAGAGTCTTCCAAAAGCTAATCTTAGCCATCCAAATCAACTTGTGCTTCTTTTGAGTCCATCTAAGCCGTCGAATTAAGCTTGGGGAGTGGTGGGATTGCCAACTTGGCAATCTTATAGCTGGGGTGAGTTTAGTGGAGGGGGAGGAGAGGGATTATCCAGGGTTTAATGGGGTTGCAGGGTAAAAGGATGGAAAGGTAAAAGATGTACAGTACTTGGGTTTTGGGAATGGCGGGAAAGAGTATTATAAGGGACAGGGAAATTTGTTTGGGTGTTTGGCAAATTAGGTCCCCCAAGTCGTATAGGAGTTTTGCATCCATGGTCCTTGTGGTTAAATGAGTTTGAGGGATTGGCAAGAAAGCCCCCTCAACTCATATATGTCTTTTGCAAACATAGTCCTTGTGTAATACAAGTATGGGGACTTGGCAGATTATGTCCCTCTATTTGTATTTTGAATTAATTGCAAATTCCACCCTTGTAGTCTTTTTCTTCTTGTAATACACTAAGGGATTTGGCATTTTTGGTCCCTCAAGTTGTATTTTCTGCTTCAGTTTCTCGGAGCTGACTTTGACTCTGTCGGGTTTGACTTTGACTATTTGACTTCTCTGTTGACTTTTTGGCTTAATTTACTCTTTGGCTTTGATTTTACTTCGTCTTCTCACACTTTTCCATTCCGTGCTTAGTTTTGTCGTTCTTTGACTTTGACTCTGTTTGACTTTGACTTTGTCGGGGTTGACTTGGGCTTTGACTTTGGCTTCTCTTTACGTTCTTTTCATTCTTTTCCATTCCGTGCTCAGTTTTGTCATTTTTGGCTTTGTTTTTCGTCCTTTTGTGTGATATCTATTTCCTGCACAATACAAATGCAAAACAAACATATATTTGGCAGTTTTTTGTCTGTTTTTGGTCATTTAGGTTCGTTTTATTGGATATAAAATATGTGTAATTAAACACATATTAGCCAACATTGCCTTTAAGGATGTGTCTTCATTGTTTCCTTGCTTTCTGGTGTTGTCTTGATTTCTGAATTGACCTTCCTTGCTTCTTGGTGCTCTACACTCCCTGGCAAAGTGTCCCATCTTATGACAGTTGAAACACTCTACTTTGGATTTATCATACCCATAAGTATCATTAGCATTAATGAGAACCTTCTTGCCTGTCCTCTGATAGTACCTCTTTGCCCTCATACTTAGCAGAGAGAGCTATCACTTTAAATCCATTGCTTCCAAATCATCTTCATGAATTTGCTCTAAGTCCTGATGTATAAGGTTAGAACCATTGGGATTCTCAACCATGAAAGCATATACAAATTAACACTCAAGCTAGCAGTACTAACTTTAGGATAAATCAGTTTAACATTAGGGCGTAGCATACTAACTTTGAGGAATAACTGTTAGCAAATCATCATTTGTGAGCTGCTAGTGCTTGAGCAAGGACATAAAGGCTAAGTTTGAGAACCACTACATGCAACCAAAAGATTTCTTTACCTTTTGTTCAACAATATATGAAGTTGTTGTACAGATCATCCAATGCCATTGTATCAACTTCAGGCTATTCATCCAAACCACAACATGAGGTGATCACTCAGGGGCAAAGCGTGCTTAAAAATTTTGAATTTAAGTCTTCTTGAGCGATGACCATACCCAAGACTGCAAGCCTACTGACAATCTTCTGAATCCTGTTAAAGATAGAGTCAAGAGACTTTGCGCTTGTTGCACTGAAATTTTCATATTGTTGCTTCAAAAGTGTCTTATGAGTTTTCTTGGTAGCCTTATTACCTCCAAATCGTTGTCAAATGGCAACAAACATTGTTTTAGCATTAGGGTACATGACTGAGTAACTAAGAATCTCGATCCCCCTCGACTAATAGCCTCGAAAAGTAGCTAAGTGTTTGTCAAGGGGAACTAAAGAATCAATAGCTTCGACAAGTCCCGTTTTCACCATTTTTTATAAGAAGTAGCATTCTCTTGTGCTGTTTGTGGTATAGATACCCATGAGTTACCATTCTCTATGACCTCCCATAGAGCATAGTCTTGTACCTGGAAGTACTGCTTGATTCTTATCACCCACATCTCATACTCACCTAGTTTGAGTATGGGTAGCTTAGCAGTAGTATTACTCTGTGCAGATTCAAATTCCATAACTTCTAGATCAAAGTTTCTCAAAGCAAAAGCTCTGATACCACTTGTTGATCCCAAACCTTGATCGATTCCTTAGCTTGTCTAAGGTTAAATTACCTTGGATAAATCCAAAATAACTTGTTGTAGAAACTTTGTATGTATACTAAAGTGTATGCGGAATCTACACCTTAATATCTAGAAGTATTATGAATAAAACAGTAATTGTGAATGAACAAAGTTATAACCAAACGCTCCAATATTATTAAGATCAATAATACGAGTACTCTTGACTAGTACTAGGGTTTACAACCTTGAAGCTTTTAATCGACTTAACAACTATGAAAACTTATATCTCAACTAATGCCCTAGAGCCTCCTTTTATAGACTAAGGAGTCCTAGTCGGCTTACAACATATACTAAAGATAAACATAAACTTATAGAATATTCTGATACAATCTTTTTTATAAATAACTTCTAATCTTCATCCCCAAGTAATCTTTATCTCTATCATCTCTGACTTCACTTAGCAGTATTAATCTTCTCTTGGCAATACTAATTATCACGAACAATATTAATCTTGTGCTAGCAGTATTAACCCAGTTAATACTGTTAGTTATAATCTGAGTAGTACTAACTCCTTGAACTAGAAGTACTAAACTGTGAAGATTTATTCCCAACACTACAAATTCTCCAATACGAAAGCTTCTTGATCGAAAATTGACACGGTTATGCTCGAATCAATGTTATGAAACCTCTTGAAACAGTATTACGAAACCCAACTATATGTTACAAAACCTCTGAATCAATTTTACGAAACCTAAAATCTGTGATACGAAACCTCTTACACTGAGATACGAAACCTTCCAATATGAAAACTGAATTACGAAACCTTCAATTAGGAAAGCTGTGTTATGAAACCTTTGTTTACGAAACAAAGTCTTACGAAACCTCAATGGTATGAAACTGTTTCAAAACTGTAATACGAAACCTCTGCTATGAAACATTTAGTTACGAAACCTTCAGTTATGAAACCACTCATATGAAACCTGTGTTATGAAAGCTTGAAGTACGAAACCAAAACCAATCTCTTGATATGAAACCTCCAGTTACGAAACCACAGATATACGAAAGCTCCACAATATACTAAACCAAACGGTTATCGAAAGCTCCAATATATGAAACCACCTTTCGTAAATTCTAATTTCCCTCACTTTCGTAAATTCTAAGAAACCTCCTACTTTCGTAAATTCTTAGCTACGAAACTAATTAGAAACCTATCAATTTGATTTTTAAGCAGTTTAGAGTGATAATATCAATGTTATCTTTTAAAATTGACTAAGTTCTATGTTACGAAAGCTATTGAAAGTTTTACGAAAGCTAATCTGGTTTATGAAAGCTAAGAAACACTTACGTATAACAGTTATCGAAAGCTCAACTAAGATTTGAAAGCTCAAAAATTGTTTTATGAAAGTTATTTCCCGCCTAAAAATAGTTACCGAAACCTATTTCATGGATTACGAAAGCTATCAAATTCATATGTTTTCGATCAACCATCTTTTCGAACCACTGAGTGAGTCCGACAACTCCCTCAGTTCCCTTAAAATTTAAGGGTTTGCACTTTAGGAAATCCGGGTAGGTGCATTCACGAGCAGCGTGTTCATTCCTTGACATCGATTCCTGAAGTAGGCTGCGTCTATCTTGTGTTTGCATTCGTGCTACAGTGCACGCAGTATCACCTTGGTCAATCAATTGCCCTGAAAGTGGGCATGGTGACAGTTGTGGTTGGTTAGATTTTCTGTACCCGGGTGTTGACCTTTGGTCTCTTGGTGCCATTTCCTTCAAATCCCAAAAATGTAAAATTTGTTTATTTCCCAAAAGTCATGCTCCGAAATAGAGTGTTGTGAAGTGATGTATGGTCAATATGAATGTGCGCTCATGGCATAAATGGGTGATGGTAAGATATCATATTCGATAGCTTAATGTTTAGGGCCTACGAGCTTATAATACCACCTTTGCCTAAGGAAATGTTCTAGTATTTCTATACTAATCTTATATAAATAATTGTAGAGTATGCACAAGATAGGGTAAGTATATATATATATATATATATATATATATATATATATATATATATATATATATATATATATATATATATATATACCTAAGTCACGTCCGCAAGTAAGCAAGTAGTGTGTCTGCACATAACAGACAAATATTCATATAGTGGTCTTACCACTATAATTACACATAATTATTTCACATAAAGCCTCGGTCCTAACATCCTCAGAGGGATTTATCAAGTACCTCGAGTTGTGTAATCAATCTTGTCATGGCTTATCTGAACTCATCAAACAAAGAAACTGTTTGGATGCAGTCATGAATTGGAACACTCTCGACTATTATAAATTACTCGCGTGGATATACTCGAATTTTTATGTTCATCTAACTTCACATAGTTATCATATTGCATGCACATTATGCATGGTCTTGAGGCTATGGTGCAACCCACCATACCTCAACAGGGTTCTAGTGTTTGTCTATCCTACATGGAAAATGTATACTAAAATCAATGTAAGCAATCTAGTATGAACCAACCTATTGCACAAATAGTGTATGTATGTCTCTCGTAAAAATCTTTTGAAAATGTGATCGTTGAAAGTGGTTATAGTTTAGGTAAAATTCAACCTAGTTCTCTATAACCTTGGCTCTGATTACCAATCTGTAACACCCCCAAAATTGGGTCGCAGCGGAATGTATTTCCGGGAGCGTTACTTCATGATCCCATTGCACAAGTCAGGAGAGAACGACCTCTAACTGAGTCGTTTGAAAAGAAATCTTGTAAATTTGGACTCCAATGCACATCAAGTATGTCATACATCTATTTCACCTGAGAAAAATATGCTTAAAAGTGTCAACATTAAAGTTGGTGAGTTCATAGGTTTTTGTAAGTATGAATGTAAATCCCAAAACTATATATATAGGTTTACTGTGTTACAAGTTTCGCCCATACAAGACTTGCCCGCATAAACCTACCATATTATAGTGGATTTCCTTAATAAAATCCTAAAAAGTTTCAAGTATTATATGTAATGAACACGATATCCCAAAATGTTTCAAGTAGATATTATAATGAACACAATATCCAAAAATGTTTTAAGTAGATATTATAATGAGCACAATATCCCAATTAGTTTCAAGTAGATATTATAATGAACACAATATCCAAAAATGTTTCAAGTAGATATTATAATGAGCACAATATCCCAATTAGTTTCAAGTATGTAAGAGAAATGATTACGATTACTCTAAGTTCATGGAAACTGCGACGTAGACTTGTAAGTATGCCACTTTATTCAAGGCACGGTAAATGTTCATTAGTATATAGTTGTTGGTCATGTAGCACAATTCAATTCTATCCGACATGGTTAACGTTCGTAGTTCGATCTCGAACTGTTGAGAGTAATCACCGAACGGGGGTTTTCTATCCCCAATAGATATATTTTATAAACCTTGCGCTCACCTCCAAGCTTTATCGTTCATGAAACCTCAGCTCATCGTATTATTCGAGTAAAAGTCAAGTATGTGTTTCGTCCAAAAAGTAGAGACCAAGTATTGTATTCATCGCCATGAAAAGTTAAGAAGTGCTAAATCAAATTGTACTCAACCAAGTAAATGTATTTATAATCAAGCATGTTTCACCCAAAACTTATAAACAAATCATGTAACAACGTGGGTTATGAATCCCCTTAAGTGAAGCCTAATATCAAGTATATTCACGCAAAATGGGTCCGATAATCGTCGAAAGCAACCTAATCTAATATAGGTCGTAATCAGTACTAAGAACGTTGTCTAACAAACTACAATACATTCATATTTAGTTATCAACATATTATCGTTCGGGCTATCCTAATCAGAGGTCATGACATGACGTTACGAGGAGTAGGATACTTTAAATCGTAAATTCCAACAACTCTGTCGATACGTCATCGAAAACAAACACCCCACACCCCAAAAAAAACAAAAAAAAAAAAAAAAGAGGCCTCATTATGAAATTCCCTAGTAATATAGCACTTTGATAACTAATAACACATATATCTCTATATAGCTATATCACCATCTAATCGTTTTAGCGAAATCATATTTATAAGGTAAAAACGTTTATAATTACGCCTTTAGCAAAAATGACATAACTTTGTCGTTTTTAGTCCGTTTCTCGCGTTTCTTACGCCCACGCTTTCGTAGTAAGACGAGTGATCATAAAATCACATTTTTAGGTTTTCATGATTCTGATGTGAATAGTGTTTTTACTGTTCATTACAGATTTGCTTATTAACGCAAAACCCGTAAATGCCGTATCTTATTCGTTATAGCTCCGTTTTTAGCGATTCTTTCGAGCACGTTCTTGTAATTGAAAGTTTTATCATATTATTGATGTTTATAAAGTATAAGTTTCTGTGGTGAATAGTACTTTTTATAAAAATTGTTTTATAAAAGTATTAACTATCGTAAACTTGTAAATAGCGTATCTTCTTCGTTATTAATCGGTTTTTCGAGTTCTTTATGACCCCTCGATCCTTGTGACATGTAGTATTTTATAAAAATTATAAAACTTATATGTAATTTTCGATTTACTCAAACAGCCCCTTAAGATATTTTTCTCAAAATGTGTTTAAAACTTGTTTTTAGGACTTTTTAGCTTTACCACTTTGTTACAAACCCATTAGAACCCTTAATATCTTATGTCTTACATATATTAGGTCCATTAGGTCATGTTTTGTCCAAGATTTCAAGATAACAAGTGTTCTAATCTCACTTTTAATCAAAACCCATTAAAGAAACCCTAAATGGTGATTTAGCTAAATAAAATATATGAACACATAAAATCATAAGTATGAATACATAAAGAGTCTTAGTTTACCCTATGATGATATGTAGTTTGATATGACCAAACAAACAACCCCTGGTTAGATTAAAAACCAAGTCTGCACCACTGGAAACCCTAGATTAGGTTTGAAACTCTAATCTCCATTTTGCTTCCAATATTGCAATGGTTATCCAATGCCTTGTAAAACACCTTAGAAGGTCTTAGGAATAATGAGTGTTATGCTTGTATAGTGGTAGAAAAATTTGTTATGGATAGTGTAAAGGGGTTTTCTTGAGTGTGGATGTTATAGCAGAGAAATGGGAGAGATTTTTGTGTTTTATCCTTGTGACATGTAGTATTTTATAAAATCATAAAACATATATGTAAATTTCGAATTATAAACAGCCCCTTAAGATATTTTTCTTAATATCTTATAAATATCTAATAAATATCTAATAAATATCTAATAAATATCTTATAAATATCTTATAAATATCTTGCATAATATCTCTTGTAAATATCTTGTTAATTAACCGCGAGTTATGACCAAGGTTGAGGAACAAAGATGACACGGTTCATAAAATGATATTTTATGATCATAAGAATAATAGCGAGACATGTCATAAATTTTTACGATGCTCAAAACGATTAACGAACGCGCGATCAACCGTTGACTCGCGAAACGTCAAAAATAAAAATTATCAATTCTTCTCCAAATTTTTCATAATAAAATATGAAAATATTTATTAGCGACAAATAAAATTTTAAATGTCGACGCTCGTTCACGGAAACTCGTAAAATAATATTTACGACATCGAGCACGCAATCGTCGTACAATGACCTAAAACACGGGGTGTTATAATTTCAGCCATTTCAACCTTCGAGGCATTAAATTTTCAAAATTTCCTAAAATAGTGATTTTTCAACTTTTTAAGTTTCAACAAAAACCCAAATCTCCTTTATAAGGAGTATAGATATAGTGTGCGATAAAGTTCTTCCCTGAAATTTTCCCAATTCGTAAAGTCATTATCATCACAGACATATAATCGAAATTGCTTGTCAAAAAATTTAATTACAGAATACCCGTCATTGCAACGCGTGAATACGATGATAGTCTGTAACGGGTAGGTTATTAGTACCCCCTAAAGTGTTAGTAATAACCTCCTAAGTTTTTGTGTTATTTTTTTTAATATTCTTTACAATTTTTATATATTTTTTTATAATTTTGTTTTTATTATAAAACTGTGAAACAGAAAGTGCGAAATAAAAAATATAAAAATTTGACAAGTAAAAGTATTAAACTGACAAAAACTACGAAACATAATAAAAAATTATGTTGTACTATAAGTAGCAAGTAAAAAAAGTCGTAGAAAATACAAAATCAGTGGGACAAAGGTATACATACATTTTGCATTGTACAGTAGAAGCTACAGTGCTTCTACTGTACAATGGTTTGGGCCTGGGCTCCCACTTTGGGCCGGCCCAATTTTTTTTTTTTAATTTTTGGCATAAAATAGGGGAAAAAAATATTACAAAAGTACCGATTCAACTTTAAAATAATCGACATAGTCACAAACGTACAACTTTAAATTGCTTCTACTGTACAATAGTTTGGGCCTAGGCTCCCACTTTGGGCCGACCCAATTTTTTTTTTTTGGCATAAAATAGGGGGGGAAAATATTACAAAAGTACCGATTCAACTTTAAAATAATCGACATAGTCACAAACGTACAACTTTAAATTGCATTAAACAGTGTCATTTAAAAAAAACTCATAATATCATATAGCAAAAAAAAACAAAGCTTTAAACATGAGGTCCAGCACATAAGCCCATATAAAAAACAAATTATTAAACATGATACCGAAAAAATAAACCCGCACTATTAAACATGAGACCGAAAAAATTAACCTGCAAAAAAAACATATAACCAAAAAAGAAACATTTAAACATGAGGCCCAACACATAAGGCCATATAAGAAAAAAACAAACTATTAAACATGAGACCGAAAAAATAAACCCGCACAAAATTAAAAAAAATATAATAATAATAACAATGGCCCGCAACAGCGCGCGAAAAATTAACGTCCCGCAGCAACGCGCGGTTAACCCTGCTTGTATATACACATTTACCATTACATATAATGCCAAAACAGTAACGGGCTACTGTTCATCGATGAACAGTGTAGCCCACATCGGCTAGGCCTGATGGTTACTGTTCATCGGTCCAATTTTTTTTTTAAATAAATACCGGTGGTTACTGTTCATCGGCAGAAAAAAAAAAACTTTATACTCCCCCTTCTTTCGTCAAACATTTACCATTACATATAATGCCAAAACAGTAACGGGCTACTGTTCATCGATGAACAGTGTAGCCCACATCGGCTAGGCCCGATGGTTACTGTTTATCGGCCCAATTTTTTTTTTTAAATACCGGTGGTTACTGTTCATCGGCCGAAAAAAAAAACTTTATACTCCCCCCTTCTTTCGTCAAAAATAAGAAGAAAAAAAAATTACGTTTACGACTTTCTATTCGGCCCTGGCCAAAAATCTAATATTCCCTTTATTGGAAAAAAAATTGTCATTTAATTGAGAAAAAAAAAACTATTAAACATGAGACCGAAGAAATTAACCCGAACAAAAAAAAATGCCCCGCAATAACGCGCGAAAAAATAACGCCCGCAGCAACGCGCGGGTAATTTTTGCTTGTTAATAACACAATCCATTATGCAAATGTAATCGCACTAGGCTAAAAAAAATAGTACAACACTGACAAATTTGACACAGCTCGCATTTTTTATAAATATTTTCAAAACCCTTAAATTGTGGGAAGTTTGTGAAAAACTATTGGTTCATGTAATTTGAGTGTATTTGAACAATGTTTAGATTTATTTAAATTCTTACAAGATGATGTGTCATATTATTATTGGCATTCTCAATTCTCTTTCTTATATACATCCACAAATAATAATATGACACTATCATTTTGTAAAAAATTTTGTGTAAATTTCTTTGTGGTTGTATCATTTCTCAACATATATTAGTACACCGAACTTGGCAAAGTGGATCATCTAGTACCCTAAACTTTTAAGGGTGCGGAATGATACCCTGAACTTGACAAAATAGAATTTCTACTACCCTATGCTAATAAACTCAACAATTAATTATTTTTTTCTTTCTAAATATCATTTTTGTATAATATTTTGTAATAAATATTTTATAGTAAAACTTTTAGCTAGGCAAATATATTTTTTCCTAAAATTTAATTATTTTTTATTTTAAAACTTTATATAGTATTTTAATTATTTATTAAAGAATGTATATGTAACATTGATTTTTAAAATAATTCTAGCGCACTACTTTTAATATATTTTCCTATTATATTATTAAATGTTTGTTCAAATAATTTTTAGATTAACTTATAACTAACTATATAGGAGTTTTGTAATTTTCAATTTATATATGCATATGAATAAATAAATAGTCAAATTGTTATTGTCTTGAAATTATTTAAAACGAACACTTAAGTATATAATACAGATATATATGTATCAAAAGTAGTGCGGTAATTCACTTTCTATAAAGTATTGTTCCATACATAAATTTCCGTATTATATACGAAAGTGTTCGTTTCAAATAATTTTGAAACGATAACAATTTGACTATTTAGTTCTTTATATGCATATTTAAATTGAAAATTACAAAATTCCTATATAGTTAGTTATAAGTTGATCTAAAAAATATTTGAAACAAACGTTTAATTATATTATACGAAGATATATTAAAAGTAGCGCGCTAGAAATATTTTAGATATTAATGCTACATATACATTCTTTTTTATTCTAAATAATCAACTAAAATACTATATTAATTTTTAAAAGATAAAAAATAATTAAATTTTAAGAAAAAAATATATTTGCCTAGCTAAAAATTTTACTATAAATTATTTATTACATAAAACTCTACTAAAATGAGTTTTAAAAAGAAAAAAATAATTAATTGTTGAGTTTATTAGTATTGGGTAGTAGAAATTTTAATTTGTCAAGTTCAGGGTATCATTCTGTACCCTTAAAAGTTCAGGGTACTTGATGATCCACTTTGCCAAGTTCAGGGTACTAATATGTGTTTTGGCCTTAACTAAAATACAAATCTATATCTATATATTCCAATATACAGTAGTTGAAAAAGACCATAAATGCCCCTATTAAAAATTAATTCTGAAATTATAAGATGTCTACATATGTCATTTTACCCCACAGTTTAAATTAACCCAAATTAAGGAAATAACAAAATTAAGCAAAACTTATGGAGGAAGCCTCGCATAATTCAGCCAGGATTCTTGAGTTTCATCAAAAAATCTCACATTCAAAAAACCCATTCATTCAACAAACAAACGATCTTTTTTTGAACCTTATACCGATCATCATCAGAAAATCAACACTATTTGCAGTTTCAATTCCATTCATGTTTCAGGTATTGATTTTCTTATTTTGTATTAATTTGACTCTCAGTTAAGTTTTTGCAAAAAAACTATATACATTGCCATTATTAAGTCAAATCTTATGTGTAAACTTTCAATCCGTTTTGTTTTTTCAAGGATAATTTTTGTTTCGTCTTGCAAATCATCAGGTATGGTATTTTGAGCATTTTTATGATTGTTTTCTTCTTTTTATTCTTTCGTTTTACAGAGTAGGTGTTGAAACTTTTATGAATCCATCAATTCAACCATCTAAAAGGGTATATGCCTTTTGAGTTTATGGTGTATTTGAAAAGTTCATGTGTATGTGCATAAGGTGTTGGATAAAATGCTTAATTGAAATTATTATTCATAGGAGGACTTTTCATTTAGATTTAACTTTTAATATTGATAAGAGCTAAACTGAACCGGTTGGTTGGTATAAATGTTATCAGGTTACTTACTGGTAATATAATAAGATGCAACTCACATTCTATGAATAAGTGATGTTATGCAGGTAATGCTCTTTTGAATAGATGATTGTTTATTAGAGTTGTAATCTTATTATATTTAAGATACATGACTAGCCATGTTTTTGTGTTCAGGTCATGGCGAATGAAAATCCTGTCAACAAGTTATTAAATTCAAGGTGATTGCTTTCAATTATCTTAAAAATTTAATACAAGTTGTGTTTCATTCTACATGTTCATAGAGTGTTGATGAATCAAATTTTAAGTGATTTAACAATCGAGTAAGTCTAATCGCAAGCGAGGTGAATAAAGTAGACAATGACAAAACTTGGTTCACAATTTAATGAAGAATGACAAACCGAACTTGGACTTACATAATGCCTCAAAACCCACCGTGAGGGTGTGGCTTTAAGTATTTGGCATCAACTTTGTGTTAAGTCGAAAATAGTGTCAGCCTAGAAACCCGATACTAAACGTGCCCTAAGCGTTCTTATAATTAATAAAAAGTTCCTATGTTTGGGTTGACACAGAGTCTAGAGGAGAAAATTTCTAATATCAGAGGTGTAGTTGGATAATCACTAATACATAGGCTGATTTTATTTACTTTTGCAAGCATTGTGTCTTCTCCTCACAAAAGGGGTTTGGACGCTATGTGCCAACCGAAGAACCTATTAAATACCATGAAAAAGAATTTTTTCTTAGTCAAACTTTTATTAAATACCAAAAAATGTTATGCATAGTTTTTGTCGTTAACTACTTTTTACTATGATATTGTTAAGTTTTTTACTTAAATTTCTCAAAAATGAAAATAGCCATCAAAAAAATTAAAATTTCTTTTTTAATTTTTCAAATAATTTATTTCCACTATCACAATTTACATTCGTCATTTTATTCATAACATCCCAACCATGTAATTTAATTTACGTAATACTACTAATTTTAGTATCAACCTACAAAAAAACCTACAATATAAAAAAAGC
Source organism: Tanacetum coccineum (assembly GCA_026074375.1). Taxonomy (NCBI): domain Eukaryota; kingdom Viridiplantae; phylum Streptophyta; class Magnoliopsida; order Asterales; family Asteraceae; genus Tanacetum; species Tanacetum coccineum. The sequence goes on along the minus strand of BQNB010082207.1, from coordinate 4,132 downwards.
AAGAAATTTTATAGTATATAATTGTAAGGGTGGAGCAGAAAAATCGGGAATAAACAAAACAAAACCTGAAAAAAAAACTGAAACCAAAAGTAACCAATCGAAACTAAAAACAGAGGTTCGGTTTTTTTGTTTCTTCAATAACCGAAAAGTTCGCTCCGGTTTACTAGTACATGAGCATCTATACATGCGTCAGAGTTATTTACATAATATCCCAAATCGATCTATATATAAACGTTTGTCAACGGTTTCTTAATGCCTCTGTGAATTAAATGCATATTTTTTTATGTTGTTAGGTTATTTTACTATTTTCCAAAGTGATATATTCTCAAATTCATATACCATGAAAAATTAATTAGCTTTTATAGTGTTTCAATAATTTATATGTGTCGTAAGTTAGCATTAATATTTTTCTATTCACGGGGCTAACATGTAATTTTATTTACGTAATACAACAAACTGATATCTTATATAAACACTGTCAACGATTTTTTAAGGCCCCGTGAATTTCACGGGTCAATAAACTAGTAATATGTTAAAAAAAAGTTACAAAACTAAAAATAAATAAATAATAAAACTAAAACACACACTTATTTTCAAATGCACAAACCAATAAAAAGTCACTTCTCATCCAAAAGACCCATTTAGTACACAATTTAAGTTTAAACAAAATAATAATAATAATAACAATCAATGTTTTGAAAACCGGGTTTCTAATCGATCCGGTTGAGTCATCGAGTTACCAGTTCGACCACCGGGTCAAAGCATTGATAATAAAGGCAAATGGCACAAAAAAGGTACCCAACTTAAGGGTAATTTTCAATAAGTTATCGCACTTTTTTTCTTGCATAAAAAGGCACTCAACTTATTTTTTTGGCCAATTTAGGTATTTTTGTTAAATATTTAACGGTCATCCGTTAAGTTTTACATTTCAAGTCCACCGGCCGCACCATTACCACCAATCATCGTCGCCACCATCGAGCCTCCCCACCATCATCACTACCTAATCATTCTTCATTGGTTCAACATTTCTGACCATGATCTTGGCCTTGTTGAAAGTACTAAAATTAGGAAATTACCTACTTGTGGGTGACCCTATAAGTTGACATATGAGGGTTCTTTGTTTATAATAGAATCTTGTCTTGTAAATACTATATACATGTCTATGGTATTATGTGTCTCAACTAATTAATCCTTCATTGTTTGAATATGCTTTTCTTCCCATTATCTAAATTTATATGTAGTCATTCAAAATGTTATTGACCATCAAAAAATCAATTCACGTTGTGACCACGCTCTATTTTTTTGAATTGTGGGATATAGCGATATACTATCATCTCTTCATCTTACGAGTTATGTTTTGAAACCACTCTTATAAAGGTGCGATAGAGCTTTCAATATTTGCAGATTATTATGGTCGTGAAATTGCAGCATATGTATCCAAACAAGAAGATGTGACCTATATGGACAGGTGAGCATTCATAGCCATGCCAATTAGCATAATCAAATGTTCTTATTTTCGGTTTTAAAATCCTGATAGCCTATCTTATGTGGTATTGTTTGACAGGAAAAGAAGTACGCAGAAAGAATTATGTTGATATACGATGGACTTCATTATGATTCCCTGGCTGTATGTGATTCTGTTCATTTTCTCCTTGATTCCAATATATAGCAACTTATTTCACGTGATACTCTGGTTTGGTTATTATGCATTTTTATAGCCTAACCTTGTAACTAATAGCTAATATTTAACGATCATCGTTAAATATTTAATGAAAATACCGAAATTGGCTAAAAAAAAAGTTGGATGCCTTTTATGCAAGAAAAAAAGTGCGATACCTTGATTGAAAATGGCTTTATGAAAATCTCAACTGGAGGATCACGCTTCTGACTGGCTTCGGGTGGTTCTGATTTCAGGTTTGGGACAGACTACCGGTTAGGTGTTCCCTTATTTTCTGTTGCGAAGCCTTGTTCAACTTGCTCCAAGGTTTTTGCTGGGAATATTTATGGAAACCATGTGGTATCGTGTGCTGGCATTATTGGTATTAAACATCAGCATAATGCTGTGTGCGATACCTTGTCGACATCTGTTATCGTTCGGGGATTTCAGCCGGTAAAGAAGTTAATATCGATTTGGATGGGGGCGTGACAAACCCTTACGTCCAACATATATGTTACTTTACTCGTGGGATGGAGAGCTTGATGTCTGTGTGAATTTGACTGGGTCTTCGCCTTTAACACAAACCGAGATGGCTGATTTTGTGCCCGGTCGTGCAGTAATTGATGCGGCACATCGTAAATGTGTGAAGTATGCGACTAAGTGTGTTGCTATTAGATATGGGTTTCTCCCTTTTTCATTCTCTTCTTTGTGAGAATTAGAAGATAGTGCAATTACCTTGCTCAAGCGAATCCGAAAGTTTTCCATGACTCAAAATATTAGGGTATGTGCAGCGATTCATATAATTAATAGGATTGATTTTACTATAGCTAAAGGAGTAGGGGCCCAGATAGTATCTTGGCTTCCCACTATTTTTTTGTAAATCCCTTGAGTTGTTAATAAAGTGATTTAAAATAACAACAACAACAACAATAATAATAATAATAATAATAATAATGCGGTAGTCAGAGTCCTTTTCTCTTCTGGTGTTGCTCCTTACAATGATTCTACTCTTGAGGACTTCAAAACTAAGCACCCTTTCAAGCCTTCTCCCTCATTGCCACACATACCTATTGATCATCATTATCTTGTTGCATCTCCAGCTGTGGTTCTAGACAGGATTAAGAGCTTTCCTCGTGGTAAATCTTGTGGACGAGATGTGTTGCGTGCCCAACACCTTATGGATTGCTTGAGTGGGGTTGCTGTTGTTAATTCTGATGAGTTAGTCTCCTCCATTACCCAAGTGGTGAATCTATTTCTTGATGGGAAATGCCCCAACATGCTGGGTGAGTATATTGCCAGTGCCCCTCTCACACCGTTGGTTAAGCCGGGTGGTGGTATTCGTCCTATAGATGTAGGTACTATTTGGAGGCGTCTGGTTTCCAAGGTTAGTGATGTTATGATTGCTCATTCTTTGGATGGTTATTGAGATGATCTATAGTTTGGGGTTGGGGTGTCAGGAAGTGGTTAGGCTATACTTTATGCCGTGAATCGTTTGATTGAGGGTCGTGGAGATGATGTTGGTCTTTCGATGTTGTTGGTGGATTTAAAAAATGCCTTCAATTTGGTAGATCGACGGGTTATGTTACAAGAAGTTTGTCTTCGTTGCCCTGCTATTTCTCGTTGGGTGGAATTTTGTTACTCTAACCCAGCTAGATTGTACTACAGGGAACACACCTTACATTCATGTTAAGGGGTGCAGCAGGGTGACCCCCTTGGCCCTTTGCTGTTTGCCTTAGTGTTACATCCTTTAATATGCAAGATTAGAGACTCCTTTAATCTTTCTTTACAGGCTTGGTATCTAGATGATGGCACTATTATTGGAGATACTTTGGTTGTGGGGAAGGTTTTAGAGTTAATTATAGAGGATGGACCTAGTTGTGGCTTACATCTCAACGTTGATAAAACTGAGTTTTTTTTTGCCAAAGGAAGACCCCAGAAGCAGGCTTGAGGGTGTTTCCCCACCTAATATTGCTCGGCCCTTGCACGGGGTTAAACTACTCGGTGGACCTGCTAGTGTGGATTTTGATTTCAGTAGTAAGCTTGTGATGAAGAGAGTGGCCAGAACTATTGAGCTTATGGATACAGTCGCTAGGATTAATGGCCCTCAGTGTGAGTTGCTGCTTTTTCGTGCATGTGCGGGTATATCCAAACTCTATTTTACTATGCGTACATGTTCTCCGCGTGTGTTTGAGATGGCCCAACGTGCCTTTGACGAGGCTCTTTGTTCTGCTCGGGAGCGTATTGTCACTACTTTTGGACCTAGATTTGGTGATTGGAAATGGAGACTTGCCACCTTACCCTTTGCATTTGGAGGGCTTGGTGTCTATTCTGCCAATGATGTTTTGAATTATGCCTTCTGATGTGTGTTTTCCAAGCTTTAAATTTATAATACTAGAGATACCGATTTTTACTAAAAACACAACACTCGGGAAGTATACCCGTTCGTGTATAGTATAGTTTTAGGTAAGTCCAGGT
>BQNB010082206.1:0-29395 GCA_026074375.1 Tanacetum coccineum | reverse complement strand
ATACCATGTGCTATGTTAATATCTTTCATGTTATGCCTCGCGTTTCCGCCTTGGCGGGGTGTGACAATATACATTTGCATGTTAACGTCATCATCTGAATCAAGGGACAAGAGGCCATCTTGCATTTTGTTACACTGAAATCATGCAAAGAGAGACATAAGAAGGCATAAAGATGTAATAACACCATCAAACATGTGAGATTAACATCCTAAAATCCGTTGCAACATGATTAAGCAATGAAAACATGCATACATATTTAGTTGAGTACCTATCCGTTCATAATTATTATTTCGAGGTTGATCGCCTTGCAATGAGATGTAATGAATGTCTACGAATGATTTTCATTCACGAAGTAATAGAGCTATATATAAGCCCAATCATAGAAGATATGCATGACTTATAACTGAATTGATTCTGTGATATCAATCAAGTCTATATTATTTGATGTATAAATATATAAATTTAGGTATGACTCGATGAAAAAATCAAATAAGAGATCGATTATATGGTTGATATCAATCTACTCCAAAATTATGACAATGCCCTACAAAATGTTAACAAAAATAATAACTTAAATTAAGAAACTTGCAACAATTAATAATTTACAAATGCTAATTGAGGTATCATACATAACAGTTGGCATGAACGTGTTTTTTCAAATGAACGTGTTTTTAACTTTTTCAAAGCCACGTGTCACTCACTAGTTAAGTGTTATTTATAGAAAAAATTAAATAAATGGTTGAAAAAAACTCAGTTTTATAAAAGAGTATATATATCCAACAGACAAAAGACTATAAAGCTTGGGTCGTGTTATGAGCTAAGAGTGCAAAAGCCCATTGGCCCAGACAGACATGCTTGAGTCTCATAACTCATTGGTTATTACTAATTATTTGGTCTAAGAGGCCAATACACTAATACAAAAATATCTTCGAACAACACTATAACTTTATTTTCATGAGTTGGGAAAAGACATATGTTGGTTAATTTACATTAGTACATTGCGTTATAGAAGACCTAAATATTTACGGTATGCCATATTTACTTGTATTTGTATATCTTTTGATCAATTTGCAAGTATTCTAGGACCTAAAAAAATCACAAACATCCAAGTAACATTGTCATTCTTTTTCTGTAAGGTTATATTAAAACAAAGATAGTAGACACTAACTTAGAAATCACAAAGATACAAGACATATAGAAACCAACAACCATTTAGCTAACACAGTCCACATTTTATAGCTTATTCTATAAAGGTATAGAACTAGCTATTTCAACGAGTAACATGCAGTACAATCAAACAATAACATGGACACATGATGTTAGTAACCTAACATGCATAGCGATTTTAGTAAGCTCCTGCTAGTCTTAAGGTGAAACCAAAGTCTCGGTATACACAAGCGAAAGGTGCCAATCAGTACTACATTTCTTAAACATCTTCGTAGTTTTACTTGACGAGTTATATCTTACAATATTCCATGCATCTAGATCAATCACAACATCGTCTTCATGTATAAAGCACAGAGGATACATTCCATAATCACAATCAAATTCGACCCAGTTTAGTCTAATAATCTTACTCCACGAGTTTACAACGCCATATTGTTTCATCACCCAAACATCCATATCTACGCCATCAGTACCACCATAAACTGCATACAAGCAACCTTTTAAATCACCTAAACCTGTAAATCCAGTATACTCAGCGCGAGTAACATTTGGTAGAGCGGTTTCTATAAAAATTTCTTCTTTCATGTCAAAAGAAAGAATGGTATCATTTTTGTCGAGATCACCACAATGCCTTACTAGCCAATGAACCGCTCCATTGGAAAAAATCCCGATTTCATCAGGATTATTGATGTCAATATGAGAAACTTGAACCGTTCTCCACGAGCGGCTTTTAAGATTGAACACCTCAGAACGAATAGATTTAGCAGAAACAGAATGAGAGGCGCGTACCATTTTGTAATCATCAATTATAAGATCATAACCGAGCCCATAAAATCGAGTTCCATCAGAAAATGAGGTTGACAAATCAGGTATTAGTCGCGTTCTGTGAGTAGTTGGGTTCCAAAAGAGAATACAATCATTATAACATACAAAATAAATCAACCCATAGCAAGAACCCCTCAGCTTACTAACAACTGACTCTATTTCGAAAGGATCGTTTAAACTGACAATGGCATTTGTATCATCATCATCAAAGCCTTCATAACACGACGATGACGCAAAATTGACTGAGTGAAATGAATGAGTTGATGCTATAAACAAACGAGAATGATTAGTTTTAGTATCAAAGATGGTGGCTTTATGATGATGCGATTTAACAAAATTTTCGGATGAAATCAAAGAAAGCCAGTACTTGCATACTGATTTGAACTGACCAAGAGACTTTGAAGGTAATCTTAAAAGTATGTCAATTAAAACATCATGGGGAAGATCAGGCATTGCTTTCGAGTTTCTTAATCAAATAAACTCTAGATAATATACATAACACTATAAGATGAGCCAAAAACCAAGTAACCAACATGAAACTCATTTCCTCTTGAATTTGTCCAACTCAACAGTCTTGGAAAAATGTTGTACTTTTTTGTTTGAATTGTTCAAGTCAAAAAATCTAACTAGTCAACTCAATTCGAATAAGAAATCAATCCCCTTAATTAGGTGCATGAATGCAAAGACTCAATGTCACTTTATCTAACGATCTAATGATAACATATAAAACGAGATCAGCGATAGCTTTTGACTTAATCTAAACATATTAAAGGAAAGCTTCATGAAAACTAGTCTTAGCTATCATGATTACTAACAAAGTAAAAAGAGTATTTTATGATCAAAGTTTATAGCACCATGGAAACATGAAAGCTTTATTTACCGAGGAAAAAGGGGAACAAAAAGAAAAACCACATATCTAGGAAACACCAAACGATAGTACCCACAAATCTAGGGAACCCACAACACAGCATAACACAAGAATATGATTGATGATTGCACACATATTTTGAATATTATAGGGGATAACAGAAAGAACCTCTGTCACCTTCTACTAAAGCAAACCTTTATGTAAATAATTTTACATCTTGAATAATAATTTTTAAAATCTATTACTTTAAATTGTCAATAAAGTGGCTCATAAGGAATAAAATGTCAATAAAGAGAGAGTGAAAAGACTAAAAACCCTAAGAAAAAGTCAGTATCTCTTTTTTTTTCTTTCACAGATTTCAAAATTGGTGCATGATAAGCAATGTAACATGAAAAGCACTTCTTCTCTTCTAAAAAAGCATCTTTTACCTTTGGTGATCCGTATATTTATAGAATATTGACAATTTGTATTGTATATTCATAAAGTGTTTTAGTAGCAAACTAGCAAGAGTCCTACCACTCCATCTTTTCTTGAATGACAAATATTTCCTTTAACTGTGTTTTGTTATACTTAGTAGCAAGTACTCTCATTGTAGCAACAGACAGTTATATTTCTTATGATAATTGGATACTTCCTTCAACGTGGAGTTCGGTTTGATATCCAAAACTACTCAACAGTAGTAGGAAATGTGGGAATACTAGAATACTCAGCCAGAAATGTTGCGGTAGAGACGACGGTACCACTGTAGAGGGAGCCAGGATTTAGTAATAATGTGGCCAAATTTTTTCCCCCAAACTAATAAAGTGATGTAACTTAAATAGAAATGACTTTTTCTTTTGATCAAACACGTCAAAAATTCGCGTTACAAACTGAAAATATTGATAAGATAAAAACATGACAACTGATAAAAAAAAATTAGATGAAACACTTAGGCATTTAACGGTATCAAGCTTCTCTTAATTATTTTGTAATTCAAAGATTGAGATCACTTACTTATAGATGAGCATAGGATTAATTTTATTAAATAAATAGCAAGACGACTGAACGTGTTGGAAGGGGCCAGAGCACTCTCCAGCCCCTGTGCTATTATATATAATCCTCTAATGTAATACGGAATATGTAATACTACAAGTTATTTATTTGATACACAATAGACATACATGACTTGTTTATGAGCCAAATACATACCTTTCGCAACAAGTGCGTCAATTAGTGATATCGGGCACACATTAAGTATGTTTGCTAAGTGCTAACTAAAGAAATGATCACCCAAAAGTATGATGTCTCTCATCTTGGCACTAAGATCGATAAGATCAGAGTATTTTGTTAATTAACTTACATTATTTCATCAAATTAAACCTCTATTTGTTAAAAAAAAATGTTGTAGTTCTAGGTTGCTAGTCAATAACGAAGCAATAAAGAATGAACAAATGTGCTTCACGGTTGTTCATAAATTTTAAGTAATATGTAGAGAGTACAAAAGAAAACACAAGTTATGTATCAAAATATAAAAGCAAAGATCAAAAACTCAACAAGTGAATACAAAGTCCACTGTTCTTTGTTTGACATTTTTTAAAGGTGTTGACACTTTTGAGAAGGGTTGACTTACTATTCATTTAAGTACTGTAGCTACAGTGCTACAGTGTTGGGCTAAAAAAGAAGCCCAAAAAATTTAGCCTAAAAATTTGGGCCGGCCCAATTAGTTTAAAAAAAAAAAAAAAATTTGTTGGCACAAAATAGGGAGGAAAAAAATGTTATAAAAGTACCGACGCATTCAGATAAAAAATACCCGCGGTAACATTTCCGAATTGACTTAAACAGTGTCATTTTACACCATGAGACCAAAAAAAAATTTCGCAAAAAAAAATAAAAAAAATAAAATTTTAACGCAACGCAACAACGCGTAAGACCATAAAAAAAACTACTAAACACAATATAACGCACCGCAGTAACGTGCAGGAAAAAATAAACTTACACTATTAAACATAAAAAAAACGCGCGAAAAAAAAAATAAAAAATAAAAAATAAATAAATTTAACGCCCTGCAACAACGCGCGAAAAATTAACGCTCGCAGCAACGCGCGGATACCTTTGCTTGTTATTCATAAAGCTAGAGGGAATATGAGACTTGTGAAAAGGTAAAGGGGTGAATCTGTAAGAATATGAAATTGGATGGGATCTACTGTAATATACTACTACCAATCTCACCAGTTTGGAAGAGACGTATCCTTCTACTCACATGCAATGTACACGTGGTACATTGAAACAAGTTAATAAAAGAAGAAGCTTTAGCTTACCAAAGTAGGTATGTCAAACTAGAGTTTTAGGGTTTTCTTTTATTCAGATAGAAATCATTACACTTGACGACCAAGATTTTGTATGTATATTCTCTCTCTCACACACACATATGCACACTCTCTCACAATATAATTAACAAATACTTATAGGCGTTTTTTTAGGTACAGGACCTTAGACAAAGGTCATTCTCCCGTAGAGACTCAACTCGTCTGACTTTCGTAATTGTGCGTCGTTTTTGTGGTGATGAGTTTCATATACACGTGTTTGGTCCACATTTAAATTTGAGTTTAACGAAAAAAAACCTAACTGCCACGTAGGTTCATCGCGTCATTTTGTTGGTGATGAACATTTTCTTTGTCAGACCCCTTTCTGAGCCCTAGCTGATTATCGCGTTGGAAGTTGATTCATCGCTACAAAATGGCAGTGATAAGCTTCTTGGGAAACGCAATTGACTTAACCATTCATAACTATGAATGACATTTTAATGGCATGCCGGTGTTTTTGTTGTTTAGTTATAATTCGGATATAAAGTTGCATGTTATAATATAGGCTATATCATCTCTCAGATATGCATAGCCAAAATAAAAAATTTATATGTATTGAATTAGAAGAAGTATTGAGAGGTTACAAAAGTTGCTGTAATTTTGATAATTTGCATGTATAAGAGTTGGTAATTTCATTTGGTGGTGAGGTGGTGAAGTGGTGTTATGTAACCCCTGCCTTTTTTTGTGTTTTGAATATTCTAATTTGGTCCTTCGACTATTTGACGTTTGTCAGTTATTTAGAATATTGTACCGTGTAGACGGTGGTGATTTTATGAGAATTGAGGAATTTGATGGTTTATTGTGTATACTAATCTTTTTAGAGGTTATTATTGTGTTATGTAAGTTCCAGGTGGTTGACCCGTGAATTTCTAAGAAATGCCGAAAAACGAGTTCCGACACGTCCGTTAATGTCCAAATGAGTTTTTGGGAGGTCTTATATGGAAATATGTCAAGTAAATACTCTAAGTTATTGAAAAAACATTTTTAAAGTGAATAAAAATGCTAAATAACTTCGGAAAATATTTTACGAGCAAGTTTTATGAGTTTTTAAGTGATCCCGACACGAAAACGAAGACCCCGAGGGCATAGGATACCATGGCCGGTTATAAGACAAGGCTTGGGAGACAAGATGACTTAATTTTAGCTAAGGGCGTCCTAACTAGTACATATGTCTTTTGTATCCATCTAAAACACACACAACACATGTTTTGAAAATCAAAAACTCTCCTCTCTTTCTCTCCTTTGATCGTCCGACTCACAACACACACACATATTATTTTCAAACTTTGATCAAAAACATGAAGATTGGTGATATTTTGGGTTGATTCTAGTGTTCGGGTATTCAATAAAACAACGTTTGGGTTGTCCAGTTCGCATCGAAAATTTATTTTGAAGACCATTTTTGTAAGTTTTTCAAATTTATTTTTAACTTGTACTTTTGGGTTGCTAGTGATGCATAAATGTTAGTTGTACGGCCCGATCGTTTAAAATCGAAAGCGAAAAGTTTATAAAAGGTTATTTAGGGTTGCGTTTGGTTCGAAAATAAAAGGAAAGAAAAAGTGGTTTTTGTTAGTTTTGATATTGTGGTCGTGATGGTTGAAAAACATATATTTGCTATGTAACTTATTTTGCATATAGCTTATTTTGGCTTATTTTTTGGTTCGAATAAGCTTATTTTGAGCTTATTAGCTCACAGCATCTTATGGAAACATAAGGGGGATGTTTTTGGTTATTATCATAGTATGTTATATTTTTTTGGACTAATATTATAGTTTATGGTAATAACCAAATGCGATACGTAGCTTATTAGCTTATTTTGAAGCTTAATATACATGTTTAGGAGCTTATGGGCTCACGGCCCAATAAACCCGTTTAAGACGTGGCTTATGGGGGGCTTATTGTGGCCCAGATTACTTTGTTACTTATTGATTGAGCTTATATATGCTTCGGGGCCTTGGTTTTGGGCTTAGAATGTATTTTGGATATGGAAAACCTATAATGGATCCTTATTGGGCCTTAAGCCCAATAAGCGTTAACTAGTCATTTTGAGAGTTTTGACGAAATTTTGGAAAGTGAAATGTACTTGTGGAGTTATATTGAAAGTCATTTTGAGAAAGAATCTTAGAAAACGTTAAGAAATGTGATTTTTGGAATTTGGTCGAAATGTTAGAAAATGTTTGAAAATGAGGTTTAAAAACCTTGGAAAATGTCATATCAACGTACGGGTCATGCCAAAATTTTGTAAAAAGTCTATACTTAAAATTTTACTTAAAACGTAAATTATATTTGTAATAATAATAAAATATTATTATTTTATTATTTTAATAAGTCGACTAAAAGACGAAAAATATAATTTTTCTCGAAACTTTTCTAAAATGTTTAGCGAACCTAATTGTTTCATTTCATATAATCTAAATGATATATTTATGGTAACTAAGTGTACCGAATGGACTTATCGAAATATATTTATGATTATATATTATAAATATTTACTTATATTACCTATCTATTTTGTTAAATAGTATAAGTATAAGTATATTGTGCTCAGATATGGGTTTGATATGGTATTTTGGAGTTACGTCGTCAACCATCACACCACTAAAATGTTTAAAATAATCGTACAACGCATCTAACCTCTATGCATCAAACGTGAAAACTGTTTTGGAAATGAATGATTAAAATGGGACATTAACTGGACTAGGTCGTGTGCGGACGTCGTTGCATTTGCTTGTGTGATATTGAGATTTCTGTGGAGACTGTTGCTTGAGGTGAGTTCTCGTAGCCCCATTTTTCTACTGTTTTTCTGTTGGGGGAAAATGATACTCAAATGTGTTTTGAACTGTTTTCTGAACTGTGCAAAACGTGGTTTTGTTTTTGGGACAATTTATGTGCTTATGACTGCTATGTGAATATGTGTAATGTGATTTTACTTGCATGTACTGTGTTTGGCATGGCAAGGGTTGTGATTTTACTTGCATGTACTGTGTTTGGCATGGCAAGGGATGTGGTTCTTCACCCTAATTTGCTCCAGCTGGTAGGCTTTAGGTGTGGTATGTCATCGGGGTTGCGACCCTAAGAGCGTTGGTACGCGCTGGTGATAAGACTAGCGGGGATGCTAGGTCTTGGTACATGATTAGCGGGGATGCTAAGTCATGGGTTTGTTTGCATATATTCACTGTCATATAGCACAATTGTCCAACCGTTTGAAATATTGGCACAACGACTGGGTTTTGAGTCAAAACCTACGAGCTCACCAACATTATTGTTGACGTTTTCGAGTATCATTTTCAGGTGATGTTAATGATCGTTAGAGTATGGTGCTTGTAGCAGACTTTAGAGAATCCCGTAGGAATCTTGTTTAAAAAGTCTTGCATTTGGTGTACGTTTTGGATTTGGTTTTCTTGAGGATCGAGATAAGATTTTTATGGACCCCTGCGTGGGCTTAAGTTTGTAATAATTGGCGACTATGTGCTGTGTTCTTGATTTGGGACATCACTCAAGGTTATATTGAGGTTGATGGTCATCATGACACTTTTCATTCATGCAATTTAGTTTTCTCTATCTTGTATCTTGTGTTGTGATTGATTATTATGTTACACTTCCGTGTTTCCGCCTATGATGCGGTGTGACAGAATGGTAATCAGAGCCAAAGTTATAGAAAACTAGGTGGTTTGGCCTAGACTATAACCTAGGAACCTGCATATAGTTGCGTCATAGGATCTATGTGGGCGGTGTTCCACTTATACGCGCTTATGTGGTTATATGGTATATAGTACTGGTTAAGTCATTCATTGAAACGTGTGAGCCTAATACTAAGTACAACTAGGAAAGGATACGGGTATAAATATGGTGGCCAACATAATTATAAATGTATCACGACTCACATGTATTTAGTATTATCGTCCACACAAATCGGTGTTAATACCTTAGGACCGCATGATGTGTGGTATAGTATATTAAGCTATCCTATGCGTATTAACCGTCCTGTCTACCTAACATTGCCCATGTTCTTCCTTGTGTAGATAATGCAGCCAACAATAATGACCCAAAGTGCTGGCCGGCCTGCTGCCGCATCACGAGGAGGGGGAACGGGTGGACGAGCCAGTAGAGGTGGTGGTAAGACTAGAGGTCGTTCAGGTGATCAGGGTGATGGTAGGATTGATGGTTAGGGTGGCCAAGTAGGTGGTTAGGGTAGTGAGGTGAATGATGGTGTTAACGGAGTCCCCGACTTCTCCACCATCGTTGCACAGCAGTTGCAAGATTTACTCCCCACTATTGTAGCCCAAGTAGGTGACCAAGGTAGAGGTCAAGAAAATGGTAGGAATCAAAACGGCAATGTCGTCAATGACAACATCTGGGGTGATGTTAGTAGGGGTTGTACCTATAAGGAGTTCTTAGCTTGTAACCCTAAGGAGTATGATGGTAAGGGAGGTGCTATAGTGTATACCTGTTGGATTGAGAAGATGGTGTAACATCCGAGAATTTTCGAAATTTTGAATGACGATTTCAATCTTTGACTTTTAGGGTCTGGCTTGACTTATAAGAACGATCATCTAAATCACGTATTCACGACTCGGACTCTAAAGCAACTTGATGTGAAATGATATTTCAAACAACTATTCAGTTTTACCCGAGACCAGGAAATAGTCAGAAGGTGACTGAAATGCCCTCACAAGATTTTAGAATCAAGAATGAGTACCGGCACAAAAATAATTAAATTACATTTAATTATCACGTTTTATTAAATAAGAATATTTAATAGATTATTTAACATTTTATTCAGTAACGTTTGTTGAAGACACAAATATTCGAGTAAAAGGATCATTTTACGGACAAGTTTATCGGAAATATACAAAATAAATAATAAACGTTTTAAATAAATATTATAAAACGTTTACGAAAAATAGTCGAGTAAATACTCATTTTTATCAGAAAAATGATTTAAAAAACAATGGCGCAAGTTTCATATTTTGAAACCTCCGTTAAGTCACTCAAACGAGTCCCGAACCAATATTTTATAAAAGTTCTCAACAAATTACACTTTTGGTCCCTTGGTTAATATTTACACATTTTACCCCAAACTATTAAAACTTGTCACATTAAATTTAAGTTTTAATATATATATAAATTTTATAACTTTTATTTCATTTTTATAGATATAAACACACACTACTCTCCACTACCCAAATAATGCCTGCCACCCCTCCCACACCTCCGCCCGTTCCACCGTCGGGCCTGTGCCGCCGAAAAGTTATTCCGGTGAGTTTTTTCCCGACCAAGACCCAACAATCTCCTCATCACACGGATCTACTTCTGATCCCCAATACCCACTTCGCCCTCACAAATCGCACCATCTCATCCCCCCTCTCTCCGGCTTGTTACCCAACGACACCCCGCACAAGACGCCACCGTCATCATCCCCACTCTCTAACCTCGCTAACCAATCACAATCGGAAACACCAAGGGAGCTTTCGATTCTTGAAGAAGATACCATCAATAGGGTGCTCCGGTTGTATGTAAACAACATAAGGGAGTTTTGTTTCGATGAAGTAAAACAGCCACGAAAAGGCGGTTTTGGGGTCCGGGTCGAACGGCTAAGTGCGTTTGGGCAAAATGGTACACAAAGCCGGTCGGGTGTTGAGTTTTACCGGCCATAAGGGGTGCGTGTGGATGTGTTATACACAGCCGAAAAGGAAGTGCGTTTTGGTTCCGGGTCAACAGTCACAATCGAAAGGGCTTGCGTTTGGGTTTAAAGATGCCACCAAGGGGAGCTTCCGTTTTTGGGGACAAAAAAATAGAAAAGCCACACGAGGGTGTTTTGGTTCGGATTTAGCAGCAGGGGTGTTTTGGGTTGGTTATGTACTCTAAAGAGGGGGTTCCGTTTAAGGTTTATAACAAGCAAGGGGGTGTTTCGTTGGGTTATAGTTTCCAGGCAAACAAGGTTGCGTGCGGGTCGTGGCAGCCAACACCAAAAGGTGGTCGGTTTTATGTCATTCACAAGAAAGCAGTTATTTGCTGTTGGAAACAAATCCATGAGTGGCCGTTTTGGTTATATCAGATTTGCACCACGGTTGCGCATCGGTTTGACGTATATGCACTGAGATAGGATGCGTTTGGTTTGTAAGAGCCCAGCAAGGGCGTGTTTGGTTTGGTTTTTGCATCAAGAAATGGTGCATTTGGTTGTGATACAAACACCAAAGGGGATGTTTGGGTTGGTTTGTGGTTTGCACCAGCTAAGGGGATCGCTTGGTTTTGTGGTTTCAGCCGACTAGGCAGTGTTTTGTTTATGATCATAAAACAGTTTAAGGTTGTTTTTGTTGGTTGTGTTTTCACCACATATGATTAGTGCGTTTGGTTCCGTGGTTTTAACACGGACGCGGGGTGCGTCGGGTTTGGGTTGGTTTGGGTTTGCAACGAAAACGGGTGTGTTCGATTACCGAAAAAGGGTGCGTTTAATTTAAAAGCACATCATTATTACTATTATATATCGAAAAAATGTATAGTGATGAAATCTGTTAAACTTGCAACGTCTAATAAAATGATTTATATTAAAATTAAAACGAGATTTATATAAAACTATAAGCTATAATAGATGGGTTTATTGCAGAGCTAAAAAAGACGGGATTTTGGCGACTAGTTTTGTAACGGATCATTTGACCAGAAAATAGAATATGGGATTCGGTGTTTCGCAAACTTTTGGAAAGGTCCGATTTTGGTTTACAAAATATCGACAAACATTATAATTTTAACAACGGACGTTTTGAATATAAAAACGTGACTACTAACTCCCAATAACGAAGAAACTGGAACGAAATCGAAATATATCTTTAGTAGAAAAATAGGTTATTTTTATATATATTAAAAAATGACAGATCTTTTAAAAATAATTAAACGATTTGAGCACTTTCGAGTCCGTTTTCAGAGCCTTCCCGGCAAACAAAATGAAATACGAAATGTTTGTTACAGTAATACAGTTTAACTTGTGCCGCGAGGATTGTCAGTATTTAAAATTAAGACATAGCGCGGGTCTAGATTTCTCAAAAGTACTATAGTTTGATCTATTATTTCAATTAATAGTTTTAAAGACATTATTCGCTTTAAAAACGGAAGGTCCTACAAAAGTAACTATCGGTAAATATTCGACATATGCAATGATTGGACGAAAATATTAAAATATTTACATATAATGATAATAAGGGTAAGGTTTAAAGACGCGCAAGTGGAATTCCATCACATTTAATATGTAATGTATACATATTAAAATATGTATCATTCGTCGTTAACGATGTACGCATCGTTGCGATCGTATTTAAATACGTGTATTGATAAATCTAAGCTACATAATTATATGGTCGGGGCCGAGATCGTTGCAGATGATCGCGTTTCAGTGATTTATTTGAGGATTATTTGATCGGGGTCTTTGATCAAGTGATTTATAGCTCCCCATGTTTTTATAGTATTTACATATATTTTTTGGAGTGAGTAACAAAGCCTTGTGTTACAAATGCCATTTACAAAGATATGTTACAAAATGGTTTACAGTCTCAACATTACATAGCTCGCTATGGATAACATTATTTGACTCATCTTTGGTCACAAATACATACTTACATTGAAAAGATTGTCGGATTACGATTTATTGCGCCTGCAGGGCCAACAAGTAACATGCCCCTGGTGTTCTGGAGTGAACACCCATAGGGAACTACAATATTTTAAAATTACACTGCCACCACCTGGATTGGGTAACAATACAATACTACGTCACAGCGTCATGAACTGAAAACACCAGGAGGTGAGCGCGAATGGTTAGAGCGAAATATATCTATTCGGGTGTGGATCCTGTTACGGGTGAATAGCTATCGCCGTACCGAACGTATCAGCATGTTGTCAGCGCGTCAAGATTTGGAAATAGATCTATTCTCGGTAATGACAACCCCCGTTTCGGTGACTAGAATACTGGAACGAACGTCTATAACATGTCGGATCACGTTAGGACTACAGGGCCCCCAACAAATACATACTTGAAACATTTTGGTGACATTAAATTGGTCATGCATTCTTTATAAATCTTTGGGATAAGATTGATAACTTATTTAGTGACATACAATATGCGTGCATTCTTATAATCAAAACATTGGGATATTTACATGATACAGTGGATTACAATTCTATATTTAACTAATCTTATGAACTCACCAACTTAAAGTGACACTATAAATCATGTATTTCTCAGTGAATAGATGCATGGACTATTTTGATGTGCATTGAGTCATTAACATTCAAGTTTTTCATGGTGATGCAATAATTGTACAACTATTAATTTGATTTCAGAAAATCCAACAGAAATTATCTTATTACAAACACACATTTAGGAGGTTCGAGTTCTCCTTGGTAACAAGCGCTGTGTATTATGAAGTAGCACCCCAAGTTAATTCCGCTGCGTTGTGATATTTTTGGGGGTGTTACAGATGGAGTCAGCTCAGGATATGAGTGGGTGTAGGGATTAGTTCTGTAGAAAGGATGGGAAAAAGTACACATGCTGTTTCACGTAGTTGGTAAGGCTCTCACGTGGTGGAACTCTCAAATCCACACACGAGGTCGAGAAGCCACTGTAGGTATGTCTTGGGAAGACTTTAAGATTTTAACTAGAGAGGAATTTTTCCCTAGTAATGAGATGCAAAAGTTGGAAACTGAGTTGTGGAATCACGCCATGGTCGAGGTTGGCCATGCTGCGTATACTAATAGGTTTCATGAGTTGGCTAGGTTAGTGCCCCACTTAGTGACCCTGGAAGGTAAGAGGATTGAAAGGTATGTGTATGGCCTTGCTCCACAAATTCGAGGAATAGTGGCAGCAACGGAGCCAAAGACCATCCAAAAGGCTGTACAGATAGCTGGCACATTGACTGATGAAGCCCTTAGGAACGACACAATCAAAAAGAACCCTGAGAAGAGAGGAAATGGGGGATAACCTAGTAAGGATAGGAATGGAAGGGACGATAACAAGAGGACTAGAACGGGAAATGCTTTTGCTACAACCGCAAACCCTGTTAGGGGAGGTTACATGGGCACGACACCCAAGTGTACCACCTATAGCTATTACCATTCACCTAAGACACCTTGTCACAGTTGTTTCAACTGTTACCGCCCAAGACATTTTGCTAGGGATTGTAGAGTGGTGCCTAGGAATGTGAACCCCATCAATGCTAGAAACCCAGTTGCTAGAACCTGTTACGAGTGTGGTAGTACCGATCATATCAAGTCAGCTTGTCCTAGGTTGAATCAAGCACAAAGGCTAGGGGGAAACCATCATAACCAAGTCGTGGCTGTCAATGAGGGTCAGGGTCATGAAAACCAAAAGAACCAAGCTAGGGGTATGGCATTCATGTTGGGAGCAGAAGAGGCTCGCTAAGACCCAAACATCATGATGGGTACGTTTACTCTAAACGATCATTATGCCACTACCTTATTTGACTCTGGTGTCGACTATAGTTTTGTTTCCACTACCTTTATACCTCTGTTAGGCATAGAGCCCAGTGATTTAGGCTTCAGTTATGAAATTGAGATAGCCAGCGGGCAGCTAGTAGAGATTGATAAGGTTATTAAGGGGTGCAAACTAGAAATAGAAGATCACATATTTGACATTAACTTAATACCCTTTGGAAGCGGGAGTTTTGATGTAATCATAGGAATGGATTAGTTGTCTGACCATAAGGCTGAGATAATTTGTCATGAGAAAGTAGTGAGGATACCACTACTAGATGGAAAGGTGCTTAGGGTTTTAGGAGAGAAACCAGAAGAAAAGATGAGGCAGTTAATGAGTGCTAAGGATAATGAGAAGACACAAGAAGAGATAGTAGTAGTGAAAGATTTTCCTGAGATATTCCCGGATGACCTGTCTTGATTGCCGCCTGTTCAAGAAATCGAGTTTCGAATTGAGTTAATCCCCGGAGCAACGCCGGTTGCAAAGTCTCCCTATCGTTTGTCACCTTCTGAATTGGAGGAGTTGCCAAGACAAATCGAAAAACTCCAAGATAAAGGTTTCATTCGACCACGCTTATCGCCTTGGGGAGGGCCGGTACTGTTCGTTAAGAAAAAGTATAGATCCTTTAGGATGTGTATTGATTATAGAGAGTTGAATAAGTTGACCATTAAGAATCGTTATCCATTCCCTAGGATAAACGACTTATTTGATCAACTGCAAGGGTCGTAGTTTTTCTCAAAGATAGATCTTAGGTCCGGATACCATCAGCTTAAGGTGCATGAGGATGACATTCCAAAGACCGCGTTTAGAACTCGTTATGAACATTTTGAGTTCACAGTAATACCCTTTGGTCTGACTAACGCACTAGCGGTATTCATGGATTTAATAAACAAAGTTTGTAGGCCTTATCTTGATAAGTTTGTGATAGTGTTTATAGACGATATCTTAATCTACTCTAAGACTCGAGAGGAGCATGTAGAACACTTAAGGTTAGTCTTGGAACTACTCAGGAAATAGAAACTGTATGCTAAGTTTTCTAAGTGTGAATTCTGGCTAAGAGAAGTGCAGTTTCTTGGGCATGTGATAATTGGTAATGGGATTCATGTAGACCCTAGTAAGATTGAAGCTGTTAAGAATTCGAAAGCCCCTAGAACTCCATCTGAGGTTGGTTCGTTCTTAGGATTGGTTGGATATTAATGTAGGTTTATTGAGGACTTTTCTAAGATAGCTAAGCCGCATACTGTCTTGACTCAGAAAAGTAAAACCTTTGATTGGGGTGAGGAGCACGAGAATGCGTTTCAATCTTTGAAGGATAAGTTGTGTAATGCACCTGTTCTAGCTCTCCCCGATGGACCGAAGGATTTTGTGGTGTATTGTGATGCGTCTGGCCTAGGATTAGGTTGTGTGATGATGCAAAGAGGTAAGGTGATAGCTTATGCATCTAGGCAGTTGAAAATTCATGAGAAGAATTATACCACCCATGATTTGGAGTTGGGTGCAGTTGTATTTGCTCTTAAGATTTAGAGATATTATTTGTATGGGACAAAGAGTGTCATATATACAGATCATAATAGTCTCAGGCATATCTTTAGTTAGAAAGAGTTGAATATGCGACAACGTCGTTGGATAGAGTTGTTCAGTAATTATGACTGTGAAATTCGCTACCATCCTGGTAAGGCGAATGTGGTGGCTGATGCCCTAAGTAGGAAAGAAAGAGTAAAGCCTAAGAGAGTTAGAGCTATGAATATGACCCTTCAGTCAAGTATCAAGGATAGGATACTAGCGGCTCAGAAGGAGGCGTCTGACGAGTCTGCAAGATTGTAGAGAGGAATAGATGAGATGATTGAGCTTAGGAGTGATGGAGCATTGTATTACCTGGATCGAATATGGGTTCCTTTGAAGGATGATGTGAGAACCCTGATAATGGACGACGCCCATAAGTCAAAGTACTCTGTACACCCAGGAGATAATAAGATGTATTATGACCTTAGAGATAGGTATTGGTGGTCGGGTATGAAGAATGACATAGTTGTGTATGTGAGTAAGTGTTTGACTTGTTTAAAGGTTAAGGCTGAACATCAGAGGCCATCTGGATTGCTACAGCAACTTGAGATTCCTGAATGGAAATGGGAAGGAATAGCTATGGATTTTGTGACTAAGTTTCCTAGGACTAGTAGTGGGCATGATACAATCTGGGTCATTATGGACTGGTTGACTAAGTCTGCTTATTTTCTACCTATGTGTGAGGATTATAAGATAGATAGATAGGCTAGATTGTATTTGAATGAGATAGTTGCTAGGCATGGTGTGCTGATCTCGATCATATCTGATCGTGATAGTCGGTTCACATCGAGGTTTTGGCAGTCAATACAAGAGGCATTAGGAACCCATTTAGACATGAGTATGGCTTACCACCTGCAGACCGATGGTCAGAGTGAGCGTACTATTCAGACTTTGGAAGACATGCTTAGAGCATGCGTCCTGGACTTCGGGGGAAGTTGGGATGTTCATCTTCTATTAGTTGAGTTTTAGTATAACAATAGTTATCATTCTAGTGTGAGATGTGCTCCGTTTGAGGCATTGTATGGTAGAAAGTGTCGTTCGCCAATTATGTGGAGTGAGATTGGAGAAGGTCAGTTGATAGGACCTGAGTTGGTACAAGACACCACTAAAAAGATCTCGCAGATTAAGGATAGACTTAAGGTTGCGCGAGATTGTTAGAAAATTATTTTTTGTAACCAACCTTTAGCTGGTTACGGATTTTTCGAGGCCCAAAACCCTCGTTTACTATGAGTTATTGACATTTTTCATTTTTTTGGAATTTGTGTTAGACTTGTTTTTGTTCTAGCTCACGGCCCATCTGTATTTTTAGGCCCGTTTCAGTTTGGTGAGCCTATTTAAACAATCTGCTGTAACCCTAGCCAGAAAATTATCTGTTTTTATACAATTAAATCATTGGCCGCTGATTCCGAATCAAATCATTCACGGTTTTCTATTGATTTTGTAAAATCCTGTTAATTCATTTATCGGTTTTAATCATAGACGTGTAAAATCCCGTGAACGTGAATTGCATACAAACACCACAATCAAGAATCCGATGGAATTCGAAATGAGGACATGAGTTCAAGTGGGAGCGTGAAGATCAAATGAAACTTAAGTACCCGCATCTTTTTAGCTCTAGCACTAGTTGAATTTCGAGGAAAAATTCTTTTTAAGGGGGTAGAATGTAACCCTTGCACTTTTCTGAGATCTATATGTTCTAATTTAGTCCTTTGATTATTTGACATTTTTCATTTTTGTTTGAGCAATTACCGTGTTGACGGTGGTGAATCTATGTTGATCTTGGTTATCTTAGTGATATGTGCTTGTATTAATCCTTTTTAGATGATTTTATCTATGTGATCATGTTCCGGGAGGTTGTCCCATGAATAGCTTGAGAGATCTTATAACGAGTCCCGGCACGTTCGTTAATGTTCAAATCGAATCTAAGGCATGTTGATTATGAAATATGTCATGTAAATAATCGAGATTCATGGAAATGTATTTTTGAGTTTATAAAAAATACAAGGAAACTTCGGGTAACATTTTAAAATTGAGATCTTTGAGTCATAAGAGAACCCGACACAAAACGAAGCAAACTCGATCCCCTTGGATCCCATACCGGCGGTCGAACCCACTAGGAGACATGTGGGGTAGTATTTTTTTGTCTTTGGTCACCTCTTGTACCTATATGTGCTTAAAGGTTAAGCAAAAACACACATACATGCACATTTCATTTTGATCTCAAAACATTTTCTTTGTTTTCTCTCTTGGTGCTCGTCCAAAACTCACACACACACAAACACTTAAAATTTTTACAACTTGATCAAGAACATGAAGATTAGGAGTATTGGGTTGATTCTAGTATTCGAGTTATCATTTAAACAACGTTTAGATTGTCGGATCGTGTCTTAACTCGCTTTCAAAACCCTCTTTGTAAGTTGATCTTTTCCTAAATATTATTGTACTTTTAGAGTTCTTATGATGCATAGATGAATGTTATACAGTGCGTTTTTTATAAAGCGTAAGCTTAAATTTTCAAAAAGTAAATAAAGGGGTGTTTGGTTCGTTCGAATGTAAGAAAAAGGGGAACAAGAGTTTATCATTTTTAGGTCATGGTTGTGATGGTTGAAAAACATTTAGATACTATATAGCTTATTTTCGGTCTAGCTTAAAAATAAGCAATATTCGGCTTATTTTGTACTTATGGGTTTTGAATGGAAAATATGTTATAAGGAAGATGGTTTTGGTTATTTACTTATGGTATCTTATTTTTGTGAGCTTATTTGGTAACTTATTTTGGTATCTAAATGAACTAAGAAGCTTATTAGCTTATTTAAAAGCTAATGGACTTGTTTTGGGCTTATTGTAACCCACAGCCCGAAAAACCCAATAAGTCATGGCTTATTGTGGGTTTTTTGTGGTCTGGCTTATTTTTGTGGCTTTTGGTCATAGCTTAGTATGATATTTAAGGCTTGATGAGGCTTAACGGATTGAAAATAAGCTACGAATAGCTTATTTTCGGCTTAATAGGGCCACGGCCCAATAAGACAAGCCAAACCATGGCTTGGTCTTGGTCTGTGAGTCTTGGCTTGCATTTTGGTTGATTTCTTGGACTTATATTTGATATTATATATAATATTGGACCTAAATCGGATCTTAGAACTTGAAAATATCTTTTTTGGGCCTTAAGGCCCAATAAGCAAAAACTAGTCGTTTTACGCTATTTAGAACGGACTTTCGAAAGTGAAACATATTTATATAATTACATATATGTGAATTAGTCGATTGAGGAAACATGTTTTTGGAAAACGTTTTGAAATATAGATTTTTGGCATTTTGTCGAAAAAATGTGAAATTCAAAAAAAGTGTTTGAAATTAAGATTTGAAACCTTGGAAATCATTGTATAAACGAACGAGTCATGCCGAAATTTCGTAAAAATTTCAAAACCTACTTTTACGACAAATAGTAAAATATTATTATTTTAATAAGTCAACTAAAAGACGAAAAATACATATTTTATAATTATAAAATATGAAACTTCTCCAAGTCGTTTAGTATGAATAAACGTCTCTTTTCCTATAACTATGACATATTAAGTAATTAACTAGTTTACCGACAATGGCTTACCGAAGTAATATTCCTTAATACCTATGAACGAGTCTTTTTATATTATTTAACTATTAATTTTTTAAAGCAGATTATAAACAACAGAACCATCAACTTTATCATATGTTTCATTTAATTCTTTCTAAAAAGTAGCAGCATTTTCAGAATATACCAAACCCATATAAACATCTTGAGATACAACATTCATAATCCAAGTCAAAACCATAGCATTACATCTATCCCATTGAGCAGATAATACATCACTTGTAGCATGATGTGTTTTGAACGCTTTAAATTTATAAGACTGAGATTACCAGTTATTAGATGGAAACACACGGGTCAAAGTATAACCCACGTATGTAGTACAATCTCTTTTTAGGTAAGACCAGGTCGTATACAAGGATTTGCGTAGTGTCAAATAATCAACTGAAAAATAAACTTTAACAAATGTGAGAAATATGACTACTCGGATAATTTCATATAATTCATAAGCAGTGGTAATAGTTACGATCATTGGCTTTGAATTTATAAAAAGTGTTTTCTCATCAGAAAATATTTTTACGAATTCACTTGTTTAACTTAAGACTTTTATTCAGTTAATTCGATTAAATGTGTCACTCAAATAATCAAGTTACTATTATATCAAATCTATTTTGTTTATCAAATAACGTAAGTGGATTTCTCGTCACAAACGATAAAGATCATAGACAAATCTTTAAAACTATATAGATCACAACGGGTCTTTCGACCTATACCGGTGTGAGTATATAATCAAAGTTGATAAGATAAGACACGATAGTATTATAACATAAATTTAAGATTAACAAGATCGTAATTATACCAAACGCTTATTCATTATATTATTTTCACCGAGTAGTCATGAGAGATTTAGCCTCTCATGGCTATGAAGTTCATAACAAGATTGAATAGAATAACAAGAAACATACTATATCCGGGGTAACAATATGGATCAAAATTCTCCCCGTAACAAGTATGGAATCGAAGTACAACCTTTTATTCTTATAAAATCTATGATACTCTTCTTTGGGAAAATATGTGAAGTGATGAAGAAGAGAAGTGAGGAATGATTTTAGAGTGAAAAGTCGGCCACTATTTATAGGCTAAGTTTAGGGTTGAAGTGCGGCGCACACAAAAGATTGTGCGGCGCCCTTAGTGATTAAATGCGAGGGGAATTTAATTATAATCAAGAAATGCGGCGCACAAAAATATTTGTGCGGCGTACTTGGGGTATAAATGCAATCTTTATTTAATTAACTTTAATTCTTGGACTCGTTGAGAAGTGCGGCACAGATGGGGTAAGTGCGGCGTACTTATGCCTTCTTTAGCCTTGAGTTCTTTTCTTTTCTTCTAACGTGCTTTCCAATAATAAAAAACACTTGAACTTTATTTCTTTTGAGCTCGGGATGACTTCAAGTGATCCTACATGTAATTTATGCTATTAAGTATCAAAAGTTCACGAGAAATGATAAAATATATATAAATAACACCACTAAAAACATGTACAATTTAGGCGTTATCAAAACCATCCACACTTAGTTGTTGCTTGCCCTCAAGCAATATAAAGCGAGAAAAACAAAATTTTTAATTTTTTAACAAGTGTTTACTGGTTTAGATAACTTTTCAGGCATAGACACATAACAGAGCACCTCACAGGGAAATGTGTTTGATTTTTAATTCACCCAAGCCACTCAGATAGGGTTTATAATTGTGAAGTCACTCAGATGCGCATACATAATCTAAACAACTACCATAGGCTTATACTTGACACATAAACACGACCGAAGGGCGGAACTTGATATTGATGAAGGAAAATAGCATACACAGATCTTTTGTGCCGAAACTTAAGCCTTGAACTTTGAATTTTTATTTCTCTTTTTTTAAATGATAACCAAGGCTTGGCACAGAACTTCATTTTAAGCAATTTTTCTTCAATCTTTTGTACTTCAGCAATTAGTACTAAAAGGGAGTGCTGCAGGAAATTTCAGAATTTGTTTCTCCTCATAACATATGATTTTGCTTATGAATTAATCTAGCTTCGTTCTAGTAAATGATGATCAAGCACAAGTTCCAGAGCTTCTAAATTACCGGCTCACTCAAATATAATTTTCAGCCAATACCATTGCTCTAGAAAAGGTGACAAATTACAAATACACAGCCGTAACGACAGATGAGACACTTGCAATTGCATTTAAACCTTAACTCGAACAAGCTAAAGGCATCAATTATCTTAGGTGCCAAAGGTGGGTACCCAAATATATTCTAAGGATTAAAATTCTCACAATTTAGTGGATTGGTTTTATGCTAGTTATAGTGTCAATCCGGGTGGATTTGCCTTACTAAGAGCATTTTTATATTAAAAGCATATATATAAATTTTGAGATTTGCATTAAAAAAATTGCAGGGCAAACATGGAGGGATATGATTAATTTTCCTATTTGGCTCCCCTCCACACTTAAATTGAACATTGCCCTCAATGTGATAACTGATAACTAGAAAATAGGGAAAATTAAGGGAAAACGGTACTTCTCGGGGCATAGAGAGTTGTATAGCTGCGAGAGAGCTATCCTTGAGCATACTCCATAATTTTTCAGATTTGAGCTATATTACCTGCATAAAAGTAAACACACAAAAGCACAAAAAAAGAAAATATTTTTGAGGTTTTTTTAGAGAAAATAAATAAAGGAAATGAGTGGAATTATATGGTGGAGGGACTCCTCCACACTTAAGTAAAGCACGGGTTGCCTCCCGAGAAGCGCTTAATTTTTAAAAGAGTCGTTAGCTGAACTCGTGCTTCTGGAGTTCATTCTTTCAGAAAGAAGGGAGTGACTACTTCCCTTTGGTCATTATAATCTCCTTCTTCATGATATAGCTTGAGTCGGTGGCCATTAACAATAAAGGATGTTTCCATATTTTCCATATAGTTCAACATATCTAGATGGATATTGATGTTTTACTACGTATGGTCCTAGCCGGCGAGATCTGAGCTTCGGCTGCTTGAATTTATACTTTGAATGAAAGAGCAACACTTTGTTTCCGTGTTTGAATTCTTTTCTCATCTTGAGTTTCCTGTCATGCCAAATTTTGGTTCTTGCCTTGTATATACAAGAGTTTTCATAGGCTTGATGTCTTAGTTCGTTTAACTAGTGTAATTGAAACATTCGCTTCTCACCAGCAGTGATGAGATCTGGGTTACAGTTTTTTAGGGCCCAATATGCATGGTGTTCAATTTCAAATGGAAGATGGTAGTTCTTTCCATATATGAGTTTGTACGGTGTTGTTTCGGTTGGTGTTTTGTAAGCTGTAGAAAAGCTCACAGAGCGTCATCAAGTTTTCTTGACCAGATAGTGGGATTGTCTTTAACGGTCTTTTCAAGAATTCTTTTTAGAGCTCTGTTTGTGTTTTTAACTTGACCACTTGTTTAAGGGTGGTATGATGTAGAGAATCGATGGTTAACTCCGTATCTTTTCATGGTTTTTTCCATTATCTTGTTGTAGAAGTGAGTTCCTCTGTCGCTTATGAGAGCTTTGGGCATTTTAAAACGGCAGAATAGTTTCTTCAAAAAAGTAATAACAACTCTGGCATCGTTTGTTGGTAGAGCTTGTGCTTCGGTCCATTTAGAAACATAGTCAACAACGACTAATATGTATTCGAACTTGTACGATTTCAGAAAGGGTCCTATGAAATCAATACCCCATATGTCAAAAATTTCACATACTTGAATGTTGTTTAAGGGCATCTCATCACGTTTTGATATATTTCCTGTCTTTTGACATGCTTCAAAAAGGCGAGCTTGAGTGTGAGATTCTTTGATGATGGTTGGCCAGTAGAAACCTGAGTCTAAGACTTTTTTAGCTGTAGTGTTTGGTCCATAATGTCCACCGGTCGGTCCATGGTGACATTGATCTAAAATGGTCTAGGTTTCTAGTCCAAAGATGTAGCGTCTGATCATACCGTCAGAACATACTTTGAAGAGGTAGGGTTCCTCCCAGAAGTAGTGTTTGATGTTTGAGAAAAATTTGTTCTTTTACTGGTACGTCATTCCTTTAGGTATGATGTCAGTTGCTAAATAATTTGCAAAGTCTGCAAACCATGGTTCGTCTTCAGTGTTTATTTCCATAAGGGTTTCTCTAGGAAAGTTGTCATCGACTTCACTGTCATCACTTGTTTCTTTATTTTCAATCCGAGATAGGTGGTCAGCTGCAACATTTTCTGTACCTTTTTTTATCTTTTATCTCAATATCAAATTCTTCTAAGAGCAGAATCCAACGGATAAGGCGTGGTTTAGCATCTTGTTTCTTGAATAGGTGTCTAAGAGCTGAGTGATCAGTGTGCACGATCGTCTTTGATAATACCAGATAGGATCGGAATTTGTCAAAAGATAAGACTACAACCATAAGTTCTTTTTCAGTGATTGTATAGTTTTGCTGAGCTGCGTTGAGAGTTTTGCTTGCAAAGTATATCGAATGAAATTTTTTACCTTCTTTTTGAGCTAGGATTGCTCCGACTGCAAAATCACTTGCATCACACATGAGTTCGAACGGAAGACTCCAGTTTGGGCTTACGATCACAGGAGCACATGTGAGTTTTTCTTTTAATATCTTGAATGCGTTTTGACATTCGTCATTTAATTCGAATGGAGTATCTTTTTCGAGTAACTTGGTGAGAGGACAGGCGATTTTTGAGAAATCTTTAATGAATCTTCGGTAGAAACCGGTATGTCTCAAAAAGCTTCTAATACATTTGATATTAGTGGGTGGTGGAAGTTTGGATTTTACGTCGATCTTTGCTTTTTCGACTTCGAGGCCTGCTTCGAAAACCTTGTGTCCATGCATAATTCCTTCTTTAACCATGAAGTGATATTTTTCCCAGTTAAGGAAAAGATGTGCATCTTTGCAACGTTGAAGCATTTTATCGAGATTGTTCAGACAGTGATCAAAAGAGCTTCCAAAGACGGAGAAATCGTCCATGAATACTTCGACTGATTCTTCGATCATGTCATGAAATATAGCCAACATGCACCTTTGGAAAGTAGCTGGAGCATTACACAAACTGAAAGGAATTCGCCTATAAGCGTATGTACCAAAAGGACATGTGAACGTTGTTTTTTCTTGGTCTATAGGATCGATTGGTATTTGAAAATATCTGGAAAAACTATCTAGGAAACAGAAGTATTTATTTCCTATGAGTCTTTCTAACATTTGGTCTATAGACGGCAAAGGGAAATGATCTTTTGCAGTTGCTTCATTGAGTTTTCGATAGTCAATATGTACTCTCCAACCTATAACAGTTCTTGTTGGGACAAGTTCATTTCTTTCGTTAGTAACAACTGTGATACCACCTTTCTTCAGTATACAGTAAATGGGGCTTACCCAAGGGCTATCGGCGATTGGATAAATGATACATGTATCGAGCAGTTTAACTATTTATTTTTTTACAACTTCTTGCATGTTTGGGTTTAATCTTATTTGTTTTTTAACAACTGGTTTTTTGTCTTCCGGGAGTTGAGTTTTATGTTTACAAAAAGATAGACAAATTCAAGGAATGTCTGTTGTTTTCCAAGCAAAGTCTTGCTTGTGTCTTTTAAGAACGGATACGAAATTATTTTTGTTTTCTTTAGAAAGCTAAGATGATATGATTACAGGAAGAAAAGAGGGTTCTTCCAAAAATACATATTCCAGGTTATCAGGAAGAGGTTTAAGTTCAAGATCCGTAGGAGGTTCTTCAAGAGATGTTTTGATTTTGTAATCTTTGTTAAAAGTGATTTTTTTGAATGGTGGTTCTTTGGTGTTGGATTCGTATTTAGAATTTTCATCGGCAGTCATTGTCATGAATTCATCGAACTCTGCAAAGAGTTTTCCTTCAAGGATGGTTCCTTCGATGGAATGGAGGATTTCACTACCTTCGTCGAGAAGAGCATCAAAATATTCTTCTAAGATTTCGTCGATGACGTTGATACTGAAACATGTATCATCATTTGAATAGGAGTGTTTCATCGCAGAATCGATGTGAAAGATCATTCGTTCAGTTCCAACTCTGAGATTGAGTTGCTTCTGTTTGACTCGAATTACTGCATCGGCAGTGTGAAGAAAAGGTCTTCATAAGATTAGGGGAACTTTACTATCTTCTTTCATTTATAGAATAACAAAATCGGCAGGGAAGGTGAATTTACCAACTTTAACGAGCATATTTTCAGCTATTCCAACAGGGTATTAGAATGATCGATCGGCTAATCTTACGCTCATTTTAGTGGGTTTTAGAGTTTCGAGAGATAATTTCGCGTATAAGAAATACGGAATGAGATTAATGCTAGCACCAAGGTCAGCTAAAGCATTACATGAGAAAGCTTTGTTGAAATTACATGGAATAAGAAAACTTCTAGGGTCTCCAAGTTTTGGAGGGACTTTGTTTTGAAGTATCGCGAAACTTTCATCGCTCAGAAAAGCGGCTGAGATTTGTTCGATTTTGTGTTTATTATTTACGAGTTCCTTGAGAAATTTTCCATAGTTGGGCATTCCGACTAAAACATAGACAAGCGGTACGTTGATTCGAACGGCTCGGATCATGTCGAGGAATTTTCCATATTGAGCTTCTATTTTTTCTTTTCTGAGGCGTTGAGGATATGGGATTTTTGGTTTGTATGGTTTGGGTGTTGGTGTTTCTTTGATTGGTTTTGGTGTTTTAGGATTGGGTTGAGGTGTAGGTTCATCATCTTCATCATCGCTATCGAAGTTGATCGTTTGGGTTATCTGATGGGTCATAAGATTTACCACTCCATGTAAATACGGCATTCACATGCTCGTTTTGAGCTTGCGGTGGTTGGTAAGGTTTTGATGAGCTACCTTTCAGGTTAGGTTGAGTGTTGCTAGGAAGAGAACCAGAAGGTCGACCAGATTGCTTGTCAGCAATCCTGTCGAATTTAGCTTTGAGATTTTGAATCGAGGATTGATGGTTTTTGGTTGTTGTTTCGAGTTTGTTTTTAGATCCATAAAAGCATCTTTGACAAAAGAGTTAGTCGAATGTTGAGCTTTTATGAAATCGCTTAGTTGTTTTTGAAGATCACGTTTATCATCAGAATGAGGTTGATAGTTGTCTCGGTTGTAATCGTTTGTCTTGTCTGCATTTGAACGTCCAAGTTCATCGTTGGCTAGAAATCACGTATCGCTGGCGAAATCATTGTAAAAAAACGAGTTACGACAAACTAGTTGTGTGAATTTGGCTTCTTCTTCATGGGGACATGGGTTATGTCATCACATCCAAGGTTTGTTTTTTTTTTTAACAAGATTGAAAACTTCTTTATTACTGAGCAATCCATTTCATGGTCTTGGTATCCATTTGAGGCCCAATTAATTTTGTCCAGTGTCAGAATAGTGATACCTTCAGCGGCGAAAGCACACAAAGTTTTCTAGAGATGATTTCGGCGTTTTCTCACGGTTTTTAGCCCCGTCGAGTTTGAGTAGGTTTGTCTTCGAGAAGCTTTAATAAGCTTGATTTGGTGTTTTATAGAGCGAAATACCCACCAGCTGCGGATTTAGAATCTGAGTTATTTTCTTTGAGACCATGGTAAAAGATTTTGATAATGTTGCCTTTGGACATATTGTGACCATATCAGTTTCTGAGCATTTCCTTTATACGAAGCCAAGCATCGGTGAGAGATTTATTTTCATGTTGAGAAAAGGCTTGGATTTCTCCGAGGAGTCGATCAAAAAAAGCTGGGGGGGAAATCGGCTAATGAAAGTGGTTTGAAGTTCATCCCACATTTCGATAGTTCCTTCATTGAGTTCGTCCAGCCATGTTTTTGCTTCTCCAGTGAGTGATAGGGGAAACATCATTAGGAGAACAGCTTCATTCTTGGCATGTCTATAATTAAACATATAACATATTCGGAGTAATTCGTGAATGTGTTTGTGAGGATCAGTTTTGGTTCTACCAACAAATTGGTTTCCCTTGATAAGAGTCAAGTGGTTACATTTAATAGCAAATTCGTTTGCGGTTTTAGGAATGGTGATTGCTGAACCGGGAGCCGGAGCGACAACACGGTCCGCAGCCCACATGGGTTCATCATCTATTGGATCGTAATTTCGAAAAATATCAAGGAAGTGACAAAAGTAATTGATGTCGAGAATAGGTGGATAGACAATTCTCGGGTGTTGAGGTGGATTGTTTCTTTGTTCGATTGGTACTCTTCTGTTTCGTCGACGAACTCTTCGATTCAGAGTATGTTCAGGTTTAAGTAATGGTTCAACAAGTTCAGAGTTGGAGGCACGTGCATGCATCCAAGGGAGATTTTGTTTGGGTCAGTTTGCAAGAAAACTGTACGACGATTTTTGAAAAGAGGGGGTGT
The DNA here is from genome assembly GCA_026074375.1 of Tanacetum coccineum. Taxonomy (NCBI): domain Eukaryota; kingdom Viridiplantae; phylum Streptophyta; class Magnoliopsida; order Asterales; family Asteraceae; genus Tanacetum; species Tanacetum coccineum. The sequence continues at coordinate 1,201 of BQNB010082206.1, read as the reverse complement.
TAAAAATTATTTTTAAAGGTTTGATTACAGAACAGCTTTTGAAATCCCCGGCAACGGCGCCAAAAACTTTTGATGTGTTTCGAAAGCTTTAAATTTATAAGACTGAGATTACCGGTTATTATGATGGAAAAACACGGGTCAAAGTATAACCCACGTATGTAGTACAATCTCTTTTTAGGTAAGACCAGGTCGTTCACAGGGATTTGCGTAGTGTCAAATAATCAACTGAAAAATAAACTTTAACAAATGTGAGAAATATGACTACTCGGATAATTTCATATAATTCATAAGCAGTGGTAATAGTTACGATCTCTGGCTTTGAATTCATAAAAAGTGTTTTCTCATCAAAAAATATTTTTACGAATTCACTTGTTTAACTTAAGACTTATATTCAGTTAATTCGATTAAATGTGTCACTCAAATAATCAAGTTACTATTATATCAAATCTATTTTCTTTATCAAATAACGTAGGTGGATTTCTCGTCACAAACGATAAAGATCATAGACAAATCTTTAAAACTATATAGATCACAATGGGTCTTTTGACCTATACCGGTGTGAGTATATAATCAAAGTTGATAAGATAAGACACGATAGGATTATAACATAAGCTTAAGATTAACAAGATCGTAATTATACCAAACGCTTATTCATTATATTATTTTCACCTAGTAGACATGAGAGATTTAGCCTCTCATGGCTATGAATGTGACAACCGTGATTTGAGCAGGTTAGTTTATACCTTTAGAAATGGCTAAGTGTCCATTTTGTATGTTTCTTGCGTGCTATGTGTTCTATATGTATGTTGAAGTGGTTTACATATGTGCATGATGTCATTTTAGAGGTAAATGATTATCTTATTTTGTGTGCATATGAGTTTGGTGTTAAGTATTCCATTTGTTCACGTGTGGTGATAATGGAAATGGAAGACGTGTTGCATGCATTGCTACATCAATTCTTAGTTTTTAAGAGTTAAGCGTTTATAAGAAGTGTAAGTTATTAGAAAGGAAGAATTTGAGTAAAATATAGAAGTTTGAAGTAAACTTTCCATAAATAGAAAGTGAAATGTGAAATGAAAAGTTATTTTTAGAAAGTCTAGTAGGGGCATTTATGTAAAAAGGTTTACTTAAATTAGCTTAGGTTTTTATAAAAACTTAAGGTAATGAAGTAAATTAGTTAATTAATAAATTAATAAAAAAA
>BQNB010082205.1:17500-29396 GCA_026074375.1 Tanacetum coccineum | reverse complement strand
GTATGATCATTTTCAGTCTACGCGATTTAGCTTAACGATTAAAATTAAAAGTGAACGCGTACGAGAAAAAAAATAAATAGATAGTCAAATTAAATAGTATTGTAAATGATCTAAAAATACAGAATGTTACAACATGTACAAGTTTACCATTGATTTTGGACATGCATAGTATAGTTTACCGTAACTCTCAGGTTTATACGATTGTCGAAGAACTACATCTCCTTCTGCACACCTACACGCAAAAGCTTCATGTGGCACCATATTCACCATCTTTTTGTGGTTATGATGGTAAGAATGTGTGATATGTTTGTGGTTGTGATAGTATCTGCTTTTATGGTATAAAAGAGTTTTTGGCGCAAGTTTTTGGCGGGAGCATTTAGCGGGAGTTTTTGGCGGGAGTTTTGGGCGGGAGTTTTGGGCGATAACATATCGACTCATCCGTTGAACATCTAATGTACAACGATAACATATCGACTCATCCGTTGAACATCTAATGTACAACGATAACATATCGACTCATCCGTTGAACATCTAATGTACAACGATAACATATCGACTCATCCGTTGAACATCTAATGTACAACGATAACATATCGACTCATCCGTTGAACATCTAATGTACAACGATAACATATCGACTCATCCGTTGAACATTAGATGTACAACGATAACATATCGACTCATCCGTTGAACATCTAATGTACAACGATAACATATCGACATCCGCCATGGCTACAACCACAATCCAGGTGTGGTTACCCCGCCAAGATACGAGCATCGGTAAACAATGCGTAATCACAATATATATGCAATTGAAAGCAAGAACCAAACCTAAAATTAGGGTATTCAACAATTAGCAACAAATCGACACTAAACCTCACAAAAGGTTGCTTTTAACCAAACATAAAAAATTAGGGTTTTCAACCAATTATATCAACAACAGTAAGTTAGGGGCTTTCAAACCCTCAGCTAACCGATACAAACATAAAGAAGTGGATGATAAAGAATATGAACCAACTCAAACATGTTAATATCTAAAATCAAGACCGTAATAAAAACCCAAAAACATGAAAATCAATTAAGGTTGATACTTACAAATAATAACTCGGCCCATGCAATACTGAGCCGTATCTCTTTAAAATTTTTAGTTTGCTCTAGATTTTTGGAAAAGCAGGCGGTGAGGTCAGATAGGGAAGAAAAATAGATCGGGTGTGTGCGGTAGATTATGTATTTTGATGTCACGAAGCTTAACTAAACGAAATATTAAAAAAAAGAGATAGTTATCGGACTAAGATAGCAGGTCAAAAAAACGGGCCAACATAAGCTCATGGAAAGCCCGCACTTTTCTTGTAACGTAGCGTGATGATAATTAGTAGTATGATAATAAACCCTAAATCTTTATATATAATTCTGCTTGAGCTTACAGAAGTGTACGTTTATGCATACATGCATGGGTACGTATCTATATATATGATAATAACACTTTTGTTTCCTCTGAATCTACATTTCATAGCAAAACTTGAAAGAGTCCTTGACTTAATGGTAAGGGCTTTTCCCATAATTAGATAAAGAAACAAACATGCTTAATCCTTAATTTTAATATAAATTACTTTTTGAAAATCAGTTATCTCGTTGCATTTTAACAATTGTAGTGCCTTTTTCTTTCGTGCACAAGTTGTGAAACATATATGTGATGCGGCCGTTGCCACTTGACATCGACTATAACGTAATTGACGTGTGGAATTTTACATATTCCTGGAAAACGTAGGCCTCAATCTTAAATGCATAACTTGTAGCGTGTGGTACGTTGATTGTACGACTTAGATAAATTCGACTATGCAAGCTGAACCGAGTAATTTTAGTGGTCAATGAGTTGGTATATATGGGTATTCCTAATTTCTCTACTTAACTATAACATGCTTGCCACTTGAATCCGTCGTTAACGTGTCCAACACTCAAGTGTAAGCAATCGGGAGCTAAGGTTTTTCTATCCTATTTGAGAGCTTAATCATATTGTGAAATCAAGACTCTTTGAAGACCACGACAAATCAACATATTGACTAGCTAGTTTCCACAGACAAAATTGTGGGCAACATTTAATATATTAAGTTATGGACATAGGCTATGGCTTGTTTGACATATTCTCCACAGACAAAAATGTGGGACAATCGTGTTATTGAAAGTTGGAATAATTGTCAAATGGTCTAGTAGTAACACGCTTAACCTTTTCATATAATTAATGTTAAGTGTTGAAACTCATTAGGTACACATTTGAGATTCGTTAGGGAAAGAGTCGGAAACAGCCACAAGGATATTTTTTTAGGCCGCATACATTTAAGTCTAAGACTCAACGATCCGAACGTAAAAAGACAATTCCGTTCACATTATAAAAGAGTGGAATATAAAGGCATGGCTTGTTTGAAGGGGCACTCTTAGCATGAAAAATCGAAACTTTAACCATGACTCGTCACGCTGCTAGAATCAATCCAGAGCCAGAGTCCCCCCATGTATTTGCACTTGAAATCAGACAATCCTTTTTTTTTAAAACGCGATAAATATTAATTATTAGATGAACATCCCTTACCTTTGCTAGAACTACACTTGAAGTATCAGATAATTCCAATAAATCAGAGTTTTCGAGGGTGATATTTTTTGTTATTGGCCCAGCCAATACTGGCTTTTGAGTCCCCTCCTTACCATTCAATACAGATGCATAAGATCGTCCTCCCGTTGTCTGACTAGCGTGACCCGTTTCGTGAGGTTTAGTGTTATTCGATTGTTTCTGATGAGATTGATTCGGTTCTCTTGTCCCAAATTATAAGGTTGATACTTACAAATTATAACTCGGCCCATGCAATACTGAGCCGTTTCTCTTTAAAATTTTTAGTTTGCTCTAGATTTGTGGAAAAACATGCAGTGAGGTCAGATAGGGAAAAAAATAGATCGAGTGTGTGCGGTAGATTATGTATTTTGATGTCACGAAGCTTAACTAAACGAAATATTAAAAAAAAAAGACAGTTGCCGGACTAAGATAGCGGGCCAAAAAAGGGGCCAACATAAGCTCATAGAAGCCCGCACTTTTCTTGTAACGTAGCGTGATGATAATTAGTAGTATGATAATAAACCCTAAATCTTTATATATAATTCTGCTTGTGCTTCCAGAAGTGTACGTTTATGCATACATGCATGGGTACGTATCTATATATATGATAATAACACTTTTGTTTCCTCTGAATCTACATTTCATAGCAAAACTTGAAAGAGTCCTTGACTTAATGGTAAGGGCTTTTCCCATAAATAGATAAAGAAACAAACATGCTTAATCCTTAATTTTAATATAAATTACTTTTTGAAAATCAGTTATCTCGTTGCATTTTACAATTGCAGTGCCTTTTTCTTTCGTGCACAAGTTGTGAAACATATATGTGATGCGGCCGTTACCACTTGACATTGACTATAACGTAATTGACGAGTGGAATTTTACATATTGCTGGAAAACGTAGGCCTCAATCCTAATTTCTCTACTTAACTATAACATGCTTGCCACTTGAATCCTTCGTTAACGTGTCCAACACTCAAGCGTAAGCAATCGGGAACTAAGGTTTTTCTAACCCATTTGAAGACTCTTGAAGACCACGACAAATCAACATATTGACTAGCTAGTTTCCACAGACAAAATTGTGGGCAACATTTAATATAATAAGTTATGGACATAGGCTATGGCTTGTTTGACATATTCTCCACAGACAAAAATGTGGGACAATCGTGTTATTGAAAGTTGGAATAATTGTCAAATGGTCTAGTAGTAACACGCTTAACCTTTTCATATAATTAATGTTAAGTGTTGAAACTCATTAGGTACACATTTGAGATTCGTTAGGGAAAGAGTCGGAAACAGCCACAAGGATATTTTTTTAGGCCGCATACATTTAAGTCTAAGACTCAACGATCCGAACGTAAAAAGACAATTCCGTTCACATTATAAAAGAGTGGAATATAAAGGCATGGCTTGTTTGAAGGGGCACTCTTAGCATGAAAAATCCAAATTAAGACTTTTTGTTTGATTCTTTCAAGTTGCAAATACTCCCCGTACTACGAAAGTGTAGTTTTGAAAGACTTTTTTTTAAAGGTTTTTCCTAGTAAATGTATTACACCATAAAAACATTTAAGAACAAAAGGTGTAGGTAAAGTCCTACAACCCAGCCCGTTACATGGGCAAATAAGAATGCACCGTAGTGCAACAAACCAAACAACATGAGAATGACTAACCAAACTCATGCACTAGTTTACAACAAGCTACTAACCAAACCACTATTTAAGAATGACACAACCATTCTTATTAATAACAAAGAAAAAAATAGTAAACAACTTTCTAAACAGTCAATAACAGACCAAGAAATCACCAACCGAATGGCCACTCCATCCCCATTGCTGGTATGAATAGACCACAAACAAATTCACTTAAGCCTTGAATCCGACATAAAAACCAATTCCAAATAGCATTCGCGGCTAACTTCCATAAAGACGAACAAAGAGTCAATACATGTAAGAGATTTGTAATAAGCATTACCATACATCCAAAACATGCACAAGACCAACCAAGCCCTAGAGTATGCATGATCAGACCACACCCCTCCAGCAACTCACGAACCAATCCAGTCGATCTAATAGATCAAATAAATGGATTATATCAACTTACAAGTTCATGCACCAAGTTAAGCATCGTAACAACATGAAAATATTACCAATGCATAACATAAAGTCTCACAACAAACACTAAATAAGGTTTAGAAACCGTGTATACCCATGTCACAGATTCGATGCCCAAAACCTTAAGAATTAGGGTTTCAGTCCACGAACATCCTCCAGTTATACCATCTTCCAAACAAATTCCATTAACAAAAGTTTATCCACCATTAACATGTCTTCAACCAGGGTCTGTTTGCTGAACGAGGACATGATAAGATAGTCAAGTTGACGCCTAATACGACCCCAACCAACAACCATCACCAACATGCAAGTATCAAGAAAAGGTTCAAACAACAATAACCCTAAAATTAAGGTTTTCAATTAATCCATCTAGGGTTTCGTCCCAAAATATCTAGACACCAGCAAATTCCAAACACCACCCATATCCGTCCAATAAATAGTAGAACAAGGATACAAGAAACCCTTGATCAGATCCCATGTATGAATAAAAACAAAAGATCAACACCACACAAGGTGATCGTTTATGAACCAAATATTAATAAAAACCCTAAAAACAATTTTAGGGTTAGTACGCTTGAAATCCTAATAGTAAAAAGTGTCTTGATTTTAACAGCAGCTGAAACAAGCCGCACATTCAAATTAAATCCTCAAGATTAAAGATTCGAAAACATGATTGGATCCAAATCCCTAAAAAAATATATATGTTAGGGTTCCAAATAGCAACAAGACCCATGACGACCCAAGTACAATCAAACCCCATAACAAGGATTGATGATACGGCCAATCACCCATACAAAGCAAACAAAGGGTGTCAATGGACAAAGCATTATGACCGTAATCCCATCAAATCCATAAGAAAACTCAAAATGTAATTGTTTAAAACCCTAAAAACGATCATAGATGATAGATCTAGGATTAATGAACAAGAAGAGTCGAGTTATTTAGAATGAACGGTTAGGGATTTAATGGCGGTCGGAAATATCCTTTTTCTCTCCCATAGGGAAAGAAAAAACCCTTTAGCGGTCCTTTGTAGGGTAGTATCATCTTGTTAATGGTATGAATGAAGTTTCCTCATCCTACGCTCATAAGCTTAGCCCTACGTCTTCGACAAAGGCTAACCTTCGGAAACATGATGCTGATGTTCCTAATGATGCCGATTATGATATTTGGCTACCTTTGGCTTCAGTTCATGAGGTAAGTGATAGAATGAAAATTTACTTTATGGTTACTTTATTAGTAAAAGGCTTGCTTTTCCAGTCGCGGAATGGTTTGTTAGTAATAATTAGGAAAATTATAGCATAAAGAAAGTAACGTTGGTGATTTTTTTTTCTTTTTCTGATTCTCATCCAAAGAGGTTGTTGATTCGGTACTTAGAGATAGTCCATGAATGATTTGTGGAGTCCCTATATTTCTTAATAAATGGTCTCTTTCAGTGAGTCTCCTTAAGGAGGAATGTCTCGTGTTCCCATTTGGGTGAAGTTTTTCATGATGTCCCGATGGTTGCGTATACATCAGATGGGTTAAGCTTGATCGCCTCGAAAATTGGTACTCCAATGATGCTTGACTCATATACGAGTTTCATGTGTTTGGAATCATGAGGTAGGAGCAATTATGCAAGAATACTGATTGAAATTGATGCTCGTAATGATTTATGTGATATTATGGTTATGGCTTCTTTTTGGGTAAAGGGTTTCCCCAGTAAATGTATTACTCCAAAAAAATGATTCAGTACAAAGGATGTGGGTGAATCTCACATCTCAGCCCGGTACATAGGCAAAAAGCGAACATAACAAGCACAACTATCCATAGGACGATACTAATAAAACTAGATGACAATTGACTCAACAAACATCAAAAAATCTATTTCTTCTTCATGCCACGGACCGTGATATCAAGATCATTACAAATAGACTGAAGGTTTTCGGACATATCATGGTTCTCATACATATCGTCATCATAAGGGTCATAATCATCATTATCCAGATATGAATCCCTCTATTGTTCCAACAAGCTATTAGTACCATAACCTTTATCACTCCTATCTTTACCATTTTTTGAAAGCCTTAAGTTAGCAGTTTCATCAAAAACCACTTCTACTTCACTATCACTATCCACAATACCCGTAGGAACAAGCGAGTTCCTGTCATCATCTACAAACCTAAGTTTACCTTCATGAATTTGTCGTTCTATTTTATCGAATTTCTCAACAATAAGAGTATTATTAGAACTAACATTAATGGTTCCCTTATCAGCCGAGTTTGAGATCCCTCCTTTCGTACCCAACTCCACATCATTTAAATGACTTGAATAAGGCGACCTTGCATATAGATGGTCAATCAACGGAGGTTGACGCACCGCCAGATATCATTGATCTTGACGAAGACGATGATATTATTGATGATGAAGATGCCCTTCCTCATGATTTAGCAGATTCTGATGTTGAAGACCTCGTCAATGTTAAGGATGATGATGGTGTAGAAGTTGTTTATTCTAGTGAAGAAGAAGATTGATCTTGAGTTGTAACTTACAAAAGACACTTATATATTTCAATGAATGAATGAAATTGTTGTGGATTGTTTAAATGTGTATATTTATTTGGATATGTATGTATTTGGATGTGTGCATGCTTTAATTATTTTGTTCATGAATTTCTATATGTTATCCTAATTGTACTTGTACAGATGTCAGCGGATGTTGCACGGGGCCACGGCGGTGACGGTGGCGGTGATGATCGTCCCCCTTCACACCATATACCTACCGGTTGCGGGGGTTGCTTCGCTAACCGAGGTAAGAATTTCTGGATTATTGTAATACAAGCCTAAATTTGATACATTGAATTTGCTTGCCTTGAATTTTTATGACTTTATCACTCACTTGATTTTGCAGGCAAAGGCACCCGTAAAGCCAATTTGGGTGGAAGGAAAGCGGGCCGACTACATACCCGCCAGGAGACCCGGAACCTCGGGTTAAAGAAGATCACCGATGATAAAGGCCCCGTCCCGATCCGGTTTGAGTGGGACGACAAAAAGACCATGATGCCTCTCGGTGGCCATGCATCTCATTGGTCTAACTACCTTGGGGAGCTTATCAGGGAGATGCCTTTGTACTACCCATCTTGGCAGAAGGTCCCGGCGGAGCGGAAGGCGGCGATCGTGACCAAAATTGGGGTCAGTTATTTCATTATCCTTTTATGTTTATTTCATTATCGTGTTCATTTATTTAATTGTGTATATTTATCTAAATTCGTTTATTTATTTATATCATATAAATAAATAAACAAATTTAGATAAATATATAAATTATATCTCTAACTCTGTCTTTGTTTTGTTGTATATGATTGCAGACCCAGTTTGACTTGACACCTCATATGCAATCCCAGCGCTGGGCAGATATTAATGCGGGCATCCAGCAGCATCTCCAAAAGCTGTACAATACCAACAAGGCTTCTCTCAAGGCAGCGCATTGGGTTATAAACCCCGAGACCGGGACTTATGATGTGGAGACGATCAGACAGGGACGTCCCGAGAGCATTACCCCGGCAGATTGGGATGCCCAGATTGCATTTTGGAATGATCCCAGGAACCAAGCCCGAGCCGCTCAAAATCGCCAAAACCGAGCAAAGAGCACGGTCGTTTGCCGGCAGGGATCCCGATCACTTGCTCGCCTTCGAGATGAGATGGTAATAAACATTATAATTATTTTACATACATATATACATATATATCTGATTATATGCTTTAGTGTGTTGTGATTTGTCGTTTTTAATTTGTTTCATCTTATATACGTGTGTATGTACAGATGGCGAGCTCAGAGACTCGAGAGTACCCGTCGCTCATCGACACCTTCTTCGTGACGCACACCGTTAACGGGGTATTCATACGGGATGAGGACCGAGCTATATACGTAAGTTTTGTTTCAAAACACGCACTTTAATGATTTGTCGAGAAATAATGTAGCAACCCGACTAATAAATAAACTATCTTGTGTTTTTGTCACTACATAGGAGGAGATGGTGAGGCTGCGGGCTCTAGGCTCCAACACCGAGTCGGGTGTGCCCTACACTGATGAAGAGATCAATGCCATGGCTCGAAAGGGCAAGCAGCGGGGGCACCTTCCCGGTGTTGGTAGGGTACTACCGGGACGGGCCAGAGATGTCTGATATTGTCTATTTTAAGTCAGTTTTTTATGTAACAGAAAAGTGATTAAAGTAATTCTTAGGAGGATATCATAGGAGATATCTTAGGAAAGGATATGCATTATCCTTTTACACGTTTGTAAAGCCCATTAGGGTTTCCTTGGTGTATAAAAGGAACCCTACGGCACAATGTTTAGTATGACATTGAAATAGTATTCTAATAGAAATTAATAGCAAATAGCAAAGTTTTACATTGTGTTCTTCTTAGTACTTGTGTTAAGATTTTGCATTAGCACATAGTATTCATAGTCAGTGTCTCTCATATAGTTGATTTGGATTTATTCAAGTTAGCTATTGTCCTACAAAAGGCTAAACAGATCCAAGACTTTAGACCTACAAGTGGTATCAGAGCCTCTAGAGGGACTCTGAGTAAGAAGAATCACAAGAACACAAACAATCACTTTCAGATCTAGAAAAATGTCTCAACCTGTTAATGATGATTTCTCTTCAACATCTTATGTGATATGAAGCATCATACCAGAAGATTAGCATCAGAAAATTACTTGCAACCAATAAACCCAAACAACAACAACAACAAGTCATTCCTACCACAACCACTATCTCAAATATCAAACTCCCAATTCTAAAGAAGGAGGAGTATGATATATGGGCTATGGAGATGGAGCATTACCATGAATATAATTGAAATGATGTTTTGGAAGTAATTCAGAAATGGAAATATCAAGAAGAAATCTTCAACTTGAAAAGTGGTGTTGTAGAATACTTCCACCAGTATCTGCTGCAGAAATTCATGCTGTTGAAAAGGAAAGGAAGGCTAGAACCATCTTACTTATGGCCATTCCCAAGGAACATCTGAGAAGATTTCATGGAATGGACGATGCAAAAGAAATTTGGGAAGCCATAAGGACTAGTTAGTGTAATTGCAAATTCACAGAAGATAGTCAAAAAGCTTTTTAAAACAACAGTTTGAGGCATTTACTATATCAAGTTCAGAAGGGTTAGAAAAGGGATATGACAGGTTCCAACAACTTTTCTCATAGTTGGAAGCCTATGGTGCTGAAGTACAACTAAGGATGCAAATCAACAGTTTCTCATATCTTGCCCAGCTTGGTCTAATAGGCAATGACATGAGAACCAAACCAAATGTTTGACCACTTTGTCCATTGATGACTTGTATAATAACCTTAGAGTTTTTGAGCAAGAACTCACAAGTACCTCAAAATCATCTGCAAGTGCTCAAAACGTTGCTTTTGTTTCACACAGCAAGAGCAGCACTAACAAGGTTAAGTTGGTCATACTGGTGCCTACAGTACTTGTACTCCTACTTCTTCAAACAATATTCAAGAAAGAGAAGTTTCCTGCTGGTTTAGCTGATGAAGTTATTATCCATGCTTTTCCAAACAATCTGAAGATTTGTACTTGCTTCATAAGAACCTGTAACAGATTGTATGATAAAGACATGAAGAGATGGACATAAACTGGCAGATAGCAATGATTGCTATTCGAATGAAGAAGTTCTAACACATAAGATAAGACAGGAGATCCAAGAATTGATGGAAACAAACCTGTTGGTTTTGACAAAAAGAAGCTTGAATGTTTCAAATGTCACAACACTGGTCATTTTGCTAGAGAATGCCCATCCAATGGGGATAATATAGAAAGAAAAAGAGAGACTCTTTTTATCAAGATCAAGGAGCTGGAAAGAAAGAGCAGAATCAGAACTGTTTGCTGACTATGGATGATGGTGTTGTCAATTAGGGAGAACATACAGTAGAAGAAGAAGAGAAAAATCATGCACGCATGGCTATCAGCTCAAATAATGAGGTATCATTATGTTCTAAAACTTGCATTGATTCATATAATAAGCTTAAAACACTATGTGATGATCAAATGAATCAGTTAGGTGAACAAAAAGCAAAAATACTTGCCTATACACTAGCTGTTAAGAAATTAGAAGCTCAAGTTGTTACTTTTCAAAGCACCATTAATCTCTAAATGAAACTTACATTCAAGCAAAATGAAATAATTCAAAAGAAAAAGCTTAAAAAATATAGGAGAATAGGAATGAAAGCTGTAAAAGAAAAGAACAATTGCAGAAAATAGTAGATTCATGGAAAAATTCTTCTAAAAACCTTTGGAAATTAGTTGATTCAGGTATGACTTCAAATAGTAAGTTGGCTTTAGGATATGAAATACAATCAAACAACGAGTTTTATGCTTATGAGGAGAAATGAACCTATTGTGTTTAAGTGTACAGAAGAAAGATTTTCTAACAAACCTTTATACAATAGATTTTCCAAAGACTAATAATTTCAAAGAGTTTCCACATCCATTAATGGAGATTATACTCCTAAACCACAAGAGGAAATTGATGATTCTTTTTAATGTTTCTGGTAAAAAGTGGACCTCAAAAGCCCTGAAATTATGAAGTAATGGCCCCCCCCTTCAAAAAAAAAATGACAATTCCACGAGCATTTCTACCATGTCAATCAAATGACAGTGAAGGATCTTTTGATATCCTTGTAACCCCTCCTGAGCACTCTTCTATAGTCCCTGAATCAGAAAGTATAAGTGTATCCAATGAGATGTCTGCGTCTAAGTCATGTTACCATAATGGAAAAAGTTAATGTCTGAAAACAAAAGAAGTTTGAACCTAGTTTAGTGCAACACACAAAAAGTAAAAAAGAAGTGGTAAAAACTTCAGGCGACAAAAGAAAAATCAAGGGACAACCCTGAAGTTAAAGGAAGAATTGAATAAATCAGGAAAGAGAACTAGGAGAAGGTTACTCTTTCATCAAGAAAAAGTGTTTTGTTTGTGGAAGCCTAAGTCACTTGATCAAAGATTGTGACTTTTATGAAAAGAAAATGGCAAGAGAGGCTGAGCTTAAGAAACAAAGGGTTTTTAATACTGGTAACGGGGTGGCCCTAACCAGTACTGGGAACAATGCAAACAGGGTTAATCGTGCTAATCATTTTGTACCTAGACCAGTACAACTTAATGCTGTTAGGTCTAATGTTAATACTGGTAGG
>BQNB010082205.1:0-12500 GCA_026074375.1 Tanacetum coccineum | reverse complement strand
TAATACAACGTACAAACATCCTAGACACATGATCCTACCACTATCTGGTCAATACCAGACTTCCTAAAAAAAAAAAACAGGGAAAGTTTTTTTTTCATAGGCAATTCACCAATTGGTCCGCCAAACACCAGATGAATAACCACTCATATACTTCGCGTATAAACAAAACACCAAACGAGAAACATAAAAACATTACACTTCGATTCACCTAATCAAACTACTACCCCTCAAAAATTAAATCCCCTCACAACCAAGGGTTCCCTTCCACCATACCATGTCCACCATCACCCACCCCAGCATCGGATCTACCCACCGTCTTTCTCCCTCCCCCACACCCCACCACCACTCCATTTACAGCGGGCCTCTTGCCCACCACTATCGGCACGTCACCATACGGGATTCGTAACTCCAGGACGCACGCTAGGCTGTGGACTCAGACCAGCACCTTACCTTTCCCAAACATAAACCCACATCACCCCTTACATTAACCGTGTGCCTCAAAATTCACAAACAAAGATTATATCGAACGGCACCATTCCACCTCAGAAATCGTTGCAAAAATTACACCACCAACAATTAATTTAGAAGAGGATTAGAAAGAGAAGTTAAAAGAATATCATTTTGAGGATAAAGGAAAGAATTATGATTAGAGGATGAGGGGGGTTCGTGTGCTCGTGTGCGAGTGTGAGTGTGCCGGTGGTGGTTCAGTGGTGATGGGGAGTGCCGGTGGTGGGTTCAGTGGTTGTGGGGAGGTGGTGGTGGGGTGTTAAAATCGCCAACTTCGTTTTTTTTTTTCGTTTTGTGTTATAGCTGCTGTGACTTAGATCTGTTTTTGATAACAGATCATTCCCGGGCGACATTCCCGGGCGACATGTCGCCCGGGAAAGTAAGAACTTGTCTTTAGAGGCACATAATATGGCGCCACAAGACGAAAATTTTGGAAGTCCATTTTCAGCCAAATCTGAAAAACGTTTTCCCAGGCGACATGTCGCGGGGAAACCTTTTAGTACAACTATAGTTTTGATAAATTAAAAAAAATTAGTGAAATTTTTAATAAAATCTTCCCGGGGAGGGGGGGCGACATGTCCGCCCGGGAGAGTGGTAACATTAAAAATTTTACTAACTTTTTTTTAATATATCAAAACTATATTTTTACTAAAAATTTTATTAAAATATATAATCGGTTCGTTTCGGCTGGTATATAATTATTTTTTATAAAATATATAATTATTATTTACAATTATTTTTTATAAAATATATAATCGGTTCGTTTCGGCTGGGTCGGTCCGGTTTCTCGGTCGGTTCGTATATAATTATTATTTAAAATTAATATTTAAAAAATATATAATCGGTTTCGTTTCGGCTGGGTCGGTCCCAGGTTTTTCGGATTCGTTCCGGTCGGATTCGGATATAATTATTATTTAAAATTATTTTTTATTAAAATATAAAATTATTATTTACAAATATTTTTTAAAAAGTATATAATCGTATTCGTTTACGCCGTGGTCGCTCCACGTTCTGCGGTTCGTTCGGTCGGGTTCGTATATAATTATTATTTAAAATTATTTTTTATAAAATATATAATTATTAGTTACAGTTATTTATTATAAAAGTAAATAATCGGATTCTTTACGACCTGGGTCTCGGATTCCTTTCATTCTCGGTTCGTTCCGGTCGTTTCGTATATAATTATTATTTAAAATTATTTTTTTTATAAAAAGTATATAAATTATTATTTACAATTAATTTTTATAAAGTATAATAATCCGGTTCGTTTCGTCTTGGGGTTGGTCCGGTTTCTCGTCGTTTCCGGTCGGTCGTATATAGATAATTATTATTAAAAATTAATGTTTTATAAAATAATATAATTATTATATACAATTATTTTTTTATAAAATTTATAATCCGGTTCGTTTTCGTCTTGGGGTCGGGCCCGGATTTCTCGTATCTTCCGATCGGGTTCGTATATAATTATTATTAAAGAAATTATTTATAAAAAATATATCTTATTATAATACAATTATTTTTTT
Source organism: Tanacetum coccineum (assembly GCA_026074375.1). Taxonomy (NCBI): domain Eukaryota; kingdom Viridiplantae; phylum Streptophyta; class Magnoliopsida; order Asterales; family Asteraceae; genus Tanacetum; species Tanacetum coccineum. The sequence continues at coordinate 10,470 of BQNB010082205.1, read as the reverse complement.
ATAAAATATATTATATCGTTCGTTTCGGCTGGGTCGGTTCCGGTTTCTCGGTTCGTCCGGTCGGCTTCGTATTAATTATTATTAAAATTATTTTTAAAATAAAAATATATTATATACAATGAATTTTTAAAAATATATAATCGTTCGTTGTCGGCGGGTCGGATCCGGTTTCTCGGTATTCGTATCTGGTCGTTCGTATATAATAAATATTAAAATTAATTTTTTATACAAATATAATTATCTATTTACAATTATTTTTTATAAAAGTATATAATCGTTCGTTCGGCTGTGGTCGGACTCCGGTTTCGGCCGGTTCGGTCCGGTGTTCAAGCGATGAGATCAATTGGATCGGTGTACATTTAGATTCAACGGATGAGCGATGTGTTAAATTGTTGTACATTCGATGTCTAATGAGATGAATCGATATGTTTAACGTTGTACAATTCGATGCCAATTCGTGATAGTTCGATGTGTTATTGTTGTACATTCCGAATTCTAATGGATTAATCGATATGTTATATCTGTTGTTACATTCGATGTCCATCGCGGATGAGTCTATATGTGTTCTGTTTACATATCGAGTCTAATGGAAGAAGTCGATAATGTTATCGTTGTACATTACGATGGTCCAACGTATAGTCAATATGGTATCGTATGTACATTAGATGTCCCCAACGGATGAGTCGATGTGGTTATGGTTGACATTCGATGTCTCAATGGATCGAATCGATATGTTATCGTTGTACAATTCGATGTCCAACGATGAGTCGATGTGGTTATTGTTGTACATTCATGTTCTACTGGATGAATCGATAGGTTATCGTTTGTAACATTCTATGTCAACGGGATGAGTCAATACTGGTTTATCGTTTTACACATTCGATGTTCACGGCTATCAAAATGGTATCGTTGTACAATCGATGTTTAAAACGATGAGTCAATATGTATCGTTGTAAATTCTCGCTTTCAACGGATGAGTCAATATGGTATCGTTGTACATTAAAGTCCAACGGATTAGTCGATTGTTTATTGTTGTACAATAATGTTTCCCAACGGATAGTCGATATGGTATCGGTTGTACATATCCGATTTCAACGACGAGTCATACAGGTTGCGTTGTACATTAGATGCATTCAAAGCGATGTAGTCGATATGTATATCCGATTACAACATTCGATGTTTCAACGGATGAGAGTCAATATGGTATCGGTGTACATTAGATGACCAACGGATGAGTTCGATGTGTTGATTGTTGTACATTCGATGTGCGTAATTATGAATCGATACTGTTATTCGTTGTATATTCGATGTCCAAACGATGATCGAAGTGTATTATTGTTGTACATTCGCATGTTCTAATGGTGAATCATATGTAATCGTTGTACATTTCTATATCACAAACGGATGAGTCAATATGGTTATCGTACATTCGATGTTCAACGGATGAGTCGATATGTTATCGTTGTACATTCGATGTTCAACGGATGAGTCAATATGGTATCATTGTACATTAGATGTCCAACGGATGAGTCAATATGGTATCGTTGTACATTAGATGTCCAACGGATGAGTCGATGTGTTATTGATTTCGTACATTAAGGTGTCCCAACGATGAACGATATGAAATCTGTTGTACATTCGATGTCCAACGGAATGATTTTTCGGTACAATTTTTTTTAAATGTTTTCCCTGGCGACATGTCGCCCGTGAAATTGAGCGGAAAAATGCCGCTAAGATTTTCCGTTGATTTTTTTTGTGTAATAATTTTTTTTTTAATTGTTTTCCCGAGCGACATGTACCCGGTAAAAGTAAGCGGAAAAAAAATGCCGCGCCTAAGAATTTTCGTGCTATTCTTTGGTCAAATTTTAAAACCACTACCATTTCCGGGCAACATGTCGCCCGGAAACTCTCTTTCCCAACTTGGACTAAAAAGTCTATATATAATTTGTGCAACGTCCGACGTTCTTTTTTGGTCGTTTAGCGAGCTTTCCCTGAGCGACAAATGTCGCCGGAAAACTTCTCAACCTGTTTCTAACTTTTTCCTTGTAGTGAAGTCTTCTAAATTCCAAGTTTAAAAGTCTTTGCACAATAATAAGAATCAAACAAAATCTTAATTTGTTTTTTCATATTAAGAGTGCCTGTCAAACAAGTCATGGCCTAGTCCATAAGCCAAGTTGATTAGTCTTGGTCTTCAAAGACAATTTGATTAACCTCTCAAATGGGTTAGAAAAACCTTAGGAATCCAACGTACCACACACTACACGTGCATTTAAGGTTGAGGCCTACGATAATTCCACCAATATGTAAAATTCTACTAGTCAATCCAAGTTTAAATCGCGATGTCAAGTGGTAACGACCACGATCACATGTGTTGTTTCACTACATGTGCACAAAAGCAAAACGCACACTGAAATTGTTAAATATGCGACGAGGATAACTAGTTTTTCGAACAAAAGAAAAGGACACTCAATTTCAATCACAAATATTGATTTCTATATTCTTTAGCAAACAAGGTACATTAAGGATGATAATGATCTGTAAAATTTCTTTGTTCAAAATTCAAATATTGTGACTAAGTTCGTTTCAGCTAGATACGTACCCATGCATGCATGCATGCATGAACGTATACTCAGGGACGGAACTTGACAAGTATTATTGGAGGGGCCAAACAAATATAACTATAATAAATAGTTTCATAAAGAAGGGTAATTGATTACAACCGATACATTTGATTAAAAACATAAAAAAAACCAATAGTTTTATTCCATTGTCTATATATCTTTTTGACAATTGTACTTCTTTTAAATCAGAAGCTTAGATTATACTTGGAACTTTGATTAGGAAAGAAAACCCCAAAAATAAGAATTTGTGCCACGTCGGACGGACTTTTGTCGTTTAGCGAGCTTTCCCGGGCGACAAATGTCGCCCGGGAAAACTTCGTCACCTGTTCTACTTTTTCTTGTAGTGAAGTCTTCTAAATTCCAAGTTTAAAAGTCTTTGCACAATAATAAGAATCAAACAAAATCTTAATTTGTTTTTTCATATTAAGAGTGCCTGTCAAACAAGTCATGGCCTATGTCCATAAGCCAAGTTGATTAGTCTTGGTATTCAAAGACAATTTGATTAACCTCTCAAATGGGTTAGAAAAACCTTAGGAATCCAACGTACCACACACTACACGTGCATTTAAGGTTGAGGCCTACGATAATTCCACCAATATGTAAAATTCTACTAGTCAATCAAGTTAAAGTCGATGTCAAGTGGTAACGACCACATCACATGTGTGTTTCACTACATGTGCACAAAAGAAAAACGCACTGCAATTGTTAAATGCGACGAGATAACTAGTTTTCGTAGCAAAGAAAAGGACACTCATTTCAATCACAAATAGTTGATTTCTATATTCTTTAGCAAACAAGGTACATTAAGGATGATAATGATCTGTAAAATTTCTTTGTTCAAAATTCAAATACTCCCATTATATTGTGACTAAGTTCGTTTCAGCTAGATACGTACCCATGCATGCATGCCTGCATGAACGTATACTCAGGGACGGAACTTGACAAGTATTATTGGAGGGGCCAAACTATAATAAATAGTTTCATAAAGAAGGGTAATTGATTACAACCGATACATTTGATTAAAAACATAAAAAAAAACCAATAGTTTTATTCCATTGTCTATATATCTTTTTGACAATTGTACTTCTTTTAAATCAGAAGCTTAGATTATACTTGAAATTGATCAAGGTAAAAAACCCCAAAATGAGTTCTCTCCGATTCTTCTCCTAGGTTCTGATCTCATCAAACATCGCGCAAACAAATACGTCTTCTAATGGATCTTCTCATTCACATGGTGCAATCAAGACTTCATGTAATAAGTTCCCGCGTTTTCCATTGATGCTTCCATTACCTCCCTGCACTTGGCCATCCACTCTCCACACTACTATTGGCGCACAAGAAAAAGAGTGAGAAAACACACCACACACACACGCCGTTAAGCAGCTAAAAAATGACATCATACATCGCATCAAAAAGATTTTTGTATTGGTCACCAGTATCCGGTTTGGTGAACAACGCATATGAGAGTTCTATGTCGTTAGGTGCCCCAATATAAGCAAAGTACGGGTAGATATTGGCAAGCATGGGTGAATTATTTTCCTTAAGGAATCTTATTATTGGCTCGATATACCCGACCACATTGTCCCTAAATGCCCCTTCACTTGGAGGATAGGAGGTTTGTAACTGCCCCGTGTAAGTTGCGGTTGAAACCTTGATTTGGCGGCCAGCGTCATTAATGGCTTTTTGGACATTCTGCATCGCGGGAAGTACGTAACGTAGGAACTCGGCACTAACTTCATTTCCAACAGAAATGTACCGAAATTTGACATCTGGGTAATTTAGGATGTTGTCTCGGACCCAACCGGCTGCAGCATTTTGGTCAGCGAGGGCCTCGAGAGAACTATTTGGAACATCGAGAATGAAATCAATATTTGTTCCACTGAGTGCTTGAAGAGCAGCTGGATTTGGACCATACATTCGCATCCTGTTTATCCCGTTCCTTTGGTAAAGGTTTACCACATCCTGCTCAGATGGCAAACCGTTACCAATCTGCCCATAGCATACACCTACAGACTGTGCATCTGTTTTGAAAGAAATAAGAAAACAAATTATTACTGTAATATATTTGTTGCACCTTTTTATAACATGTTTACAAAATGATTATAACTAAAGAAACGAAAATATGAAAAGACAAAATTTCAGAAAAAAAGTTCAAAATCTATCGTAACGTAAGAGATAGAGGGAACGTACGTACCTGTGAATATGAGAAGCTTTAGAATGAGGATGGAGAGCAATAGGAGGTTTGATGCCATGAGATCAGTTTGTGTATTTTGCTTTTGATATCAAACCATATATATACTACTTCCGCAGTGGTTTAACGTCAAGAATCCGATTAAACAACAATGCATAGTTTCCACAGAATAATTTTCAAAAGCTGTCCCACAAATTTTGTCTTCCTCAATCAACTCCATTAAGGTGTATATTTTAGTGGGAGAATTACAAAATCTGAGACGAAAGGGGCTGTATGAAAAAGGGTTTACAAAAATGGACTACCGGACGCAAGGGGTGGGAGTGCGTCGTGCGCTGCCCACGTGGATCAGTTTTAAAGCCGGACTATTTGCACCGTATTGGTTTGTGCCAAGAACTGTTTGCTAAAACAGTATATAATCGTCATTTGGTCTAGTAGAAAGACGCTTAACATTCTCACAAAAAGTTAAGTCTTGAAACCCATTAAGTACGCATTTGAGGTTGGAATATGGTTGCTTATAAGGTTCTATTAAGCATCAATGGGATGGGTGACGCCTCTTGAGAGTAAGGTTGTATTCCCATGCTAGGTAAGGCCGGTTGTTCATGACCGCCATGCACCCTTTCGAGCCACAATGCTTATTTGCGTAAAACAAGCTGTGGCACCCTTTCGAGCCACAATGAATCTTCCATGATTAATTTGTTTAACATCTTCCATGCATTTTACGCTTGCAATAAATAGAGCCATGTTATACCTTGAAATATATATCCTCAACCAAAACATAAAGATATTCCATATACAATGGCATCTAGAGTTACCAGCTTTGTGTGTGTCATATTCTTTCTCATTCTCACTATTCATATTTTCCAGGTGCACCTAGATGGCCCGTGGGTAAAACCGACCTCACCTATGCCTTCGACTCAAATTTTCCAGATTCATTTGTGCAACTTGTTGTTAGCGACTTTGACGAATGGGCTTCTGGTTCCGGCTACTTCACATTTTCTAGAGTTGCTGATATTGGAACTTCGGATTTGAAGATTAGTTTCCAAAAGATGAACCATGGCGACGGAGCAGACTTTGATGGTCCTCTTGGTACATTAGCGCATGCTTTTGCCCCACCAGATGGAAGGTTACATTTTGATGTGGATGAGACCAGGTCTCTTGGACCGGCGCCAGTTCCTAATGTTATTGATTTTAAGAGCGTGGCGCTTCATGAAATTGGACATCTACTTGGGTTGGGTCATAGCCAATATCGAGATGCTGTCATGTACGAATCTATCTCTCGTGGAACGGTAACAAATTAATAATAAATTAATAATAAATCACTCAAGAATTATCATTTAGTATGTCTGCATGCATGCATGCATCTTACGTACGCACCACCTATATATATGTTTTTTTCCTTTTTTTGAAGATTACCTGTATGTTTTAAATCCTAAATTATTGTGTGGTATGTTTTGGGCTGTTAATTATGACAGTATATGCATTTGTAATCGATTCAAAGATATGAAATAAAATTAATAATGGCTTTTTTCGGTTTAATTTTATTCCGTTTTTCATCGGTTTCGATTCATTTTCAATTATCTCGGAACGTTGTTGATTTGTACCGACAAACTTGTTTCATGTCAGACGATCATATTCTTATTTATTGTTTTGTTAATCTAACCTAATAATATTATCCCAAATTTTTCACAAACTTATAGATGAAACACACATAGATGCAATCCAAACACACATATTATGGTTATTGTCGAATACATATTGTTAAATAAACACAAATACATGTCAAGCACTCACATCAATGTGAAGAAAAAAATATTACAAATTCACCCACAAAATGAATAAAAGCTTATAAATTTGATTTATTTAGTTACTTAGTTATATTATACTAGACATATAGTTTTATATAAATGAATCGGGTTGGTTCGATATAAGGGTTCAGTTTTAGGCAAAAAGCAAAATCGAACAAAAAATTTTGGTTTTCAAAACGAGATTCTCGAACGTTTCTATTAATTTGAAATATACATTTCATACACATTAGTTGATCTTATAATTATAATCTATCTTAATTGATTTAGCCTAGTGTCTCGAAGGCACTCACTAGACAAACCCTTTCAAAACTTAAAAACCAAACCATTGGTTTTATGTTTTAGTAAGTTATCTCTGTTTTGTTTTTTTTCGGTTTAATAGTTTGGTTTCGATGTCTTGCTCACTCTAATAAGTTCCATAGATAAACTGACATTGTATCTTATATTACGGAACTCTTCTCGACTATGTTTAAATACAGTACACATAAAATTTAAACTATGTATGACAAGTATTTTGAATGTGGTTTCTATGAAATAAGAAGACTTTTTATAATTAATACCATCAATAATTTCTAAAAGTTCAATCACAAACTCTATATGTATGCCATCATATTACAACTTCTTTATTATTATCTCTACCATATAAAGAGAATTTTTTTTAATAATGAATAATGTTTAATCCTCAAATACCCCTTTAAAACTTAAATTTCATTATTTGTTTATTTTCTCACGTAAAAGTTCAAACATTGTTGCTTTAAAACCGTTTTTAAACCCCGTATCATATATATGACAAGTATTTGAAATAGTTACCTTATAAACGTTTCTAAAAATAATACCCACAAAAAAGTTCAAAAATATGCATCAACTTATGACAACTTTTTTTAATATAGTTATTAAAAAAAAAGCTCGTACGTTTACATTATGAAAAATTGGAAAATAGGGGCATGACTTGTTTGACAGGTCACTTTTAACATGAAAAATACAATATGCTACTTTTGTTTGATTCTTTCAAGTTGCACTTATTCCCATACTACGAAAGTGTAGTTTCGACAGACTTGAATCATCAATTAAAGCTTCTTATTATTCTAATATGAAGTAGACACATATTGCATATAGAATATATTTCTACACTAGACGTGCAAATATATTTTTACCCTATATAGGAGATGATCAGTAGAGAATATAGATCGAGCATGCATGCTTGATCGTTATAGGGTTTTTATAGGGTTTTATTAAGCATCTATCACTATTACAGGTCTATAGCAACGACTTTTTTAGTCGGAAATCCGTTAGGTGTTTCTGACAAATTTGTGACAGAAACTGATATTATCACCATCAATCACCATCATTCACTAGAGAGATAAACGCCACTTCCGATCCATTCGTCTACATAAGAAAGAAATTCACTAAAGAAAAAAGACAGTCATTCCCGCAAGAAGACCACGGTTCTAGAACTTCAAAAATTATACCATAGCAATCTGCCCATTCTCCGTAGAGCTCATAGTCCTCTCCATATTAGCCTTGAAACTCCACCTTAATATCAACATTAAAGAGGTTACTTTCACCAGTTCTATGTCGCACAAAGATATGCATAAAGATAAGTGTCACCGTACCAAATTCAATACACATTTATATATTGCTTTTTGTATGCGTGTGAGAAAGAAAAATATACACACCTGATTTCCAATTCTTCAGAGTGACACCAATCCACAAGTTTTATCATTTTTTTTCATCGTTGAAGTCCAACAACATGGCTTCTCAAGTTTTACTTTACGCAGTGGTTTATCGTTCCCCTAACAAAACCCCAATACATTTGACCCATACACATACTGTCCCTAACCCATTTGTTATAGCCTTACCTGAACCACAGATTTTAAAGGGTATACGCATAGAGCACCCTTGCAACAAAGTAAAACAAGTGAATCCATTGTATTATGTCTAGAATTTGTATTCTCGGGCTGAGAAAGATGTTCAATCTTTGGTTCTGCATAAACAGTGTTAAACATATTAATCGGCACCAGCTATATCCTATAAGACTTTAGTTTAAGATACCTTTGACATAAAACATGTTGAACAGAAACAAAAATCGAAGTTTAAACAAACCTGTTCGCTAGATGTGGATCCCATGTGATGAGCAAACGATGAACTTGAACCATTATACTGCATAGATATATCCAACACAAACTTCAATCCTGATCTAACCATATGTTTTGAAGTAAATAAAGAAGATGTGGCAAATTTGAACCATTGACATAGGAATGGGTCAATTCGGGTTATATTGTCTAGAAAAATAATTATTAAAGAATTTATCAAGATAAGTATAAATGCAAATTTTTGAAAGACTGTAATGCCTGTTCTGAAATACACACCTTGGTAAATTTGGTGCAGCCGTTAGGGTCCACTCCGTAGTGTTCATTGCCATCAATTGATATTATATGCTCCTTAAACCACTGAGCAAATTTATGCTCTCTGGCTTTAACAATTGTTTTGCCATTAATATAAGGATCCGCTTGCACCATATAGTTATTTTCAGGTCTTTATATACAAATCCTAAATAACACGGTAATTTAGGATGACTGCAACTGAAGAATCCCTTATATAGCCTTGAAATGTAAGATACATCTAAAATTTAGAGAATAGCATCATACCACAACCATAGATGAACTGTCCGGTCTTCAAGCTCAACAAATGCATTAAGTGTAAAATGGTGACCCAAGTTCAACAAATCCACAAGGCTTGCGAGATAAGTCTTTTATACATGTCATTACATTGCTCTCTCTCTCTCTCTCTCTCTCTCTCTCTCTCTCTCTCTCTCTCTCTCACTCCCTCTCCCTCTCTCTCTCTCCCCCTTTCCCCCCTCTCTCTCTCTCTTTCTCTCCCCCTCTCTCTCTCACTCTCTCTCTCTCTCTCTCCCTCTTTCTCTCTCTCTCTCTCTCTCTCTCTCTCTCTCTCTCTCTCTCTCTCTCACTCTCTCACTCCTGCTTGATCATTCGGATTAGGTAATTAAGTTTCGCAAAATCACAACATGTACGTGGTAAATGATATGCATCAAATATCAATGGTTCCCTTCTGTACCCTCATACCAAACTTGAGCTTAACTAGACCTAACATACGCACCCGAGAAACCTAGGACTGAAGCAGATAAGAAAACTACAACTAACTCATCCACAGATACCAAGACATAAGCATCTAAACAAAAATTAGACTCTCCTGTATATTGATTTGGTATACTCGCCTGATAGACACTAGACTTACCTTACATTTTGATAACTGGACTCGCCTATCACATTGACATTTTGACTCGCTTGACGTTTTAATACTTAGACTCGCCTATGGTTCTGAAAATGATAGACTCGCCTGGACACATAGCAATGCAAAGACTCGCCTAATGTTATAGAATGCATAGACTTGCTTGGACATATGGCTCGCCTAGACATTTACAATGTATGACTCGGCTGAATACCCATTTCAAGTTTACAACATGTTTTGAAATAGTTCCAAAGACAAGTCATTGTTTTTTAAAACATAACATAAATGGAAAGCGTCCATGCAAATGTCTTCTTAAAATGTCCACTTTACTGAAAAGCATGTCACAAACGGGTCAACAATGAAATAGTTGATGAGTACACATGTTTTATATAACACGAAAGCCTTTTTAAGAATGTCCTCATGGCAAATGTCCTATCAATCCATGTTATTACAAATCCCGCCTTTACAAGACTTGTAACATATAGATTCACATACATGTTCATAATAAAAGTAAGTTCAAATATAGAATAGAGATGCAAAAAAATCGGTTAAAACCGGTTTTCGGTTATTAGAAAACCGGTTTTTAAAAAACCGGTTTTTCTAATAA
>BQNB010082204.1:1989-29397 GCA_026074375.1 Tanacetum coccineum | reverse complement strand
CGCTTATTAAGTATGCGAAAGATAAACGTTAGTCAATAAGATTTTAGGATATTGGATTCCCTAAATGAAGCTGAGGATATGAAGCTTGAATGTATGAATAGACAAAACCATGAACACGAGAGTCTTCAAAATCCGGGCAATCCTGGACAATAAAAATCACGAAACACGAGAAAAGAAAGAGGCGAGCCCTTCCTCACATCAATTGTTAGAAAATAGATAAGAAGATAGAAACGCTTGTTTTTGTTAACCGAGTCACGAGCTTGACTCGATCCCGAATTAAGTTGTCCATGGGGGAACAAATGGAAGAGAAAATCTCAATCGGGCTTTCATTAATGTTTGGGTAAACATTAAAGCACATGAAAGTTCCATCCCGATAAGATGCCACCAGTTTCTAAGTGGAGATGCCAGGGTCAAAAATGGTGTCTTCACTCCCGGTGGAGAGAAGTAAAGGATAATCCACAGGGTAGGTGAGATAAGGTAGAAAAGTCCGAATGACAAATGTAAAGGAATCGTCATCTTTAAAATTTTGGGAAAAAACAATCTCACCTCCTCCTAGGTCAAAACATTCGTCTTCATTAAGCTCATCAAAATTGTTTATCACCGGCGCATCGGGCTCAATGTCGAAGGTAAAACGCTCATACTCAGGAATAGGATCATCGTTAAGTAAGTCGTCAAGAATAATATCTCCGTCCGAGTCAAAATCACTCTCAATACCCGATGGTATCGAGTCTTCCAGAACAAGAAATGTATCAACCTCCTCTATAAGAAATTCACTATCCATAACGGGAATAGGAGAAGAGGAGGGATATTCGAGGCACAAAAGGAATAGAAGGAGTATGATTCAACGCTTCGATCTTATCAATGAGAAGATTGACGTTTAATAATTTCTTACGAAGAATCTCGTCCTCTATTTGAAGAATATCAATATCAATTTCTCCTTCTTCTTTCATCAAAATCGTCTTCATCATCAATCCCGATAGAATTTGATCCAATACGATTCGAGTTCACCGACGAACTCCTCGAGAAAGAAATCAAATTAGGAGACTAGTGATCGAAATAACTCGACTAAGCAAAGAGTTAATAAAGTCCAAAACACCGGCATACAAAGAGATAACATTATCAACAAATTGGTCAGCATCACAAATATCGTCGAAAATACCCCTGGACTCACATGGGATGGGACAAGGTTTCTCCAACGACTATAAAAACAGCCTTTATAAATTTGTCCGATTCGTTTCCTAAAAGTGCTAAGATGCTCGTCTACCCCCATACTTAGAGAGTTATCGGGCACCCTCGGTTTGGTAAGATCTGGTGTGGATTGCTTTAGACTAACAATATATAATACTTAACTCATCATCATCAGCCATAGGAAAATTCCAATTTAAAAGAAAACTTTGAGCTACCGGCTCCTCTTGTTTTGGTTGAATTCCACTAAGAATTTGCAAATCATTCATAAGTTTAAGTAGCAATTCTTGCATAACTTTAGGTTGATTCTTGCACTATCTTCCACAACTTGTTTTAATTTAAGAAAATCTCTCCTCACTATCAATAGAAGCCATGCACTTTTTCTTTAGGATGTATATGATCATACTCCTTTAAAAGGCTAGAAATAGCTTCCATTAGGTTTATCTCTAGCTTGGCAACATTTCTGTATCCGTTTCTGAAGGAGGTTGATGAATTACGGAAACTGAGGGGGTTGATATTGGTCAAAACCGGAAGAATAGAATTTATAGCAAATTATGTCATAAGAAATTTAGGTTTAACGGATTTACACTATAAAGTCTCATTAGGAACCCCCGCATTTTAACACAACAAGATTATTGTTGTGAAGAATTTGGCGTAAGTTTTAGTAGAAAATTTATTATCGAAGTATTGATCTAAACACTTTATATTGATTGTAAACAAACAGGAACGTTGAGTTGAACAATCGTAACCAAAATGAGCATCGTTACACATAACTCGACAAAAAATCGTCTTCGTAACTATGGTTGTGGAGGAAGTCGAAAAATTGAGAGAATTCGGATTTGTATCATATTAACAATGATAACAAATTCCTCCATAACGCATATTTCCACACCATTCGCGCAATTACATTGTCATCGACAAATCGTCCCGTCTAAAAGACCACCACACCAGAAACAGGTTCGTAATAGAAGACATGTCGAAGAATTAAAACAATATAGAGTATAAGAAGAAACGATTAAAACGGATTTTGAGTGGTAAAGTGCAATATTTATAGGCATTTGAAAATTATTCATAGAAAATTAAAATAAGAAAGAAGAAAATATTTTGGTATACCGAAAGTCCAAATGTGCACGTAGATCATCTAAAAATACGTACAAGAAAGCGGATGAGTCGGGTAAGCGCGAGGCGGCTATTTAGAATAACCCTTACTCCTTTTGTGTGAGTTCTTAAGATCAAACCCCTACCTTAAACTTTTCCTTATAGCACATAATCTAAAGTAGCCGAAACAATGATTAACAACCGTTTATTTAATATTAAAATACATAAAATAAAGTGTAAACTTATTATTTGTATTTTTATGGTTTTATACAAAAAGTATTCACAAATGAAAAACGAGAACTTCACGAGGAAGGGTCTTCAAAAACACTAATCTTTGAACGAAACACGATAATCGTTACACACCTACCCGGCAACGGCGCCAAAAATTTGATCCGTCTCCAAATACGTATACGTAAAATATATAGTATAAGGATTAGCCAATTATAGTATAGTAAGTATTTTCTGTCGGGTTTAAGATAAACGCTTTTAACCAAAACGTTATATCAAGAACCTCCCGGGTCATTTATCCTCGGTGAAGCGTGAATTGAAAATCGGTTAAGTCCGTGATCGCGTGATTTAAATGGTTTAAAAGATTTTTATTTGGTTTCTAATTCTACTAATGAAAGCGAATAAAACATGTAAAAATAAGTAAAAAAGAAGAGCATTTAAAGTACTTAAGAAATAAAGCATGAAAAAAGTAAACGGGAATATAAGAAAACGCAACAAATAAGCAAGTATGCAAAATTAAGACGCTACGAACGCAAATTTAATTCTAATACCTAAATTATAGAAAAAGAAAATTTTCAGAAAAAAAGAAAATTTTTTTTAGATTATTTTCTATTTTTTTTGATGAATTTTCTTAAGTTTTAATAATGAAATAAAATGATTAAAAATACAAAATTAACTCTAAAAATTCTAGGAAAATTACTAAAAGTGTATAAAAGTAAGACTAATTTAATGAAAGTGATAACTCAAAATAAACTCGCGAAATAAGCCCTATAAGTCCTATAATAAGCTATGACTTATTTAAAAGATAAAGAAAACAAAACGTGTATAAAGGGATTAAGTTGTCAAGTAGTTGACAAAAGCCCAAGGGCGAGCATGGTTTTTGTGTGTGTGTGTGAGACGTGTGGGTTTTAAAGTGAGGTCAACGGTTCGACCTCCATGATTTCTCCCTTTTTGCAGAATTTTTATTTACTTAGTAAAACTTTTTTGCACAAATTTGTAAAACAGATGAAAATAAGCAAAATTTATAAAAGAGACTTTTTAGGAAAGTTAGTAAATAAGCTACAAAATAGCTTTTTAAATCACAACAGATTATGACTTAAGGGATAATAGCGTTTACTCTGTCTCTACTAGAAAACTAAGATCATACGCTGACTAAATATATCTAATAAAGCTAACATACCTATAACGTAACTCTAATAACAAGACAAAGCTAAAATTATGCAAAAACAATAAGCCATAAGCTGGAACAATCAATTAAGCACTTATCCTAAAACTGCAAACCAAACAGTCCAAACTAGCAACTTTGAGCTTATTTTTAAGCATGCAAACAGAACCTTATGGTTATGAGACTTGAAGATCTTAAAAGATTAACCTTTAAGCTATTTAGAACAGCATTTGAAAATTATTTTGAAATCTAAATAAGCTAAGAAAAAGCTAGTTAAAAAAGCTATTTAGGGCAGAATACATGTTTTTTGTTTTTTTTATAAAAGATAAAATATAGATTTGCATACAAAAACAGCTTGGTACAATAAGCTAAAATTATAAAATAAGCTTAAACGGATAAATTTTGGCCCACAAACTAATTGTGCATAAATTTTGAAAATCTAATTCCTAATTTAACTTGCTGATTTTTCAGCTTAAAAATGGCCTATTTGCTTGTTTACTTGCTGATGCAAGTGGCAAATTTATAACCAAATCACAAAACCAAATGTGCAGGCCTAAGTATTTTGTTTTAACACTATTTAAAAACCAAATTAAGAATAATGAAAGCAATATGAACAACTAGAAACCAATTTAAGCTAGATGAACCTAATGAGCAGAACTAAGGACCACATATGCTAACAACTTATGCTAATTCAAATTAAAAGCTGATAAACTCTAATCAAAACCTTAAAACCTAACCTCATAAACTTCCTTATGAAATTTAAGATCAAAGTAAAGGACTAAATAACCTTTGACAGCACTAACTAAAGTTAGTGCTGTCTAATGCCAAACACCCCTTTATTTTGCTCAAATCCATTTTTAGCTTATGAAATTCAGAATTAAAGCTCAAACTAAAGATACCAGATGATTAAAAACTTATTATGAACCTAATGAACAGATTTTAACAGACAAATAAGCAAAAGTAATAAGCTAAATACTTATGCAAATATTTTTGGTTTTTCAACTGATTTAAGAACAAATACATGAAATTTAATATTTATACTAACAATTGAACTCAAATAGCATATAGCAACTATAATAAGCAACATTAAACAAATCTAAATAGTAATAATCAAGACAATAAGCAGATTAAGCTAATATGCAAAGTATGACTAGAATATAAAATAACAGCATAGAAAATAGAGAAAGGAAAAGGAAAGAGTACCTCCACCTCAGCTAAACAGAGGTGAATACTCAAAATAGAGCTTATAAAAGCAGCTTAAGCCTATAGCTTTGAGCTTAATCCAATACCTAGTCTAATCCAAACTCTTGACCATCAAGAACTATTACCACTTGAATACTCAAAGCAGCCATCCAATTCCATGGAGTATTCAAGTATTTTAAGAGCTTTTAGCAGCTTAAGAACAGATTTAGCTTATGAACATTATTTAAAAGCTTATTCAAACCATAATGCAATTAAGTAAAACATGAATTTAAAACTTAAACAATATGTAAAGTTAAGTAAATTTTATTGCTAATAAGAAACTGAATACAAGCTTTAATGAAAAGTAAGTTACATGAAAATGAATAAGCTAAAAATACATTGATAAGCTAAAAACAACTAATCTAAAAGCTACAATAAAACTACTCCTACTCCTAGATCTAGATATCTCTAACTGTGTGATGAAGGCCTCCTTTTATAGGGGTAAGAAGAAGGATCTAGAGCCTTGAGACGCTCCCCAAACTCTAATCATGACCTTTGATCCATAACTGCCTTCATATTACTTTGATCATAGTCGTCCATTGCTCTCCACGTACGATTAACCAATCAGAAGCGTTGAGATTGCCAACGTGGACACCTGAGTGTCAGACTAAGGCTTCTAGAAGGGTTAATTATACTTTAATGAAGTTAATTGGGGCGAGGTAAATTTAGGGAAGACGGGTGACAAAGATCAAGAGAAGGTAGATGAGGAGAATGAGGGTGAGATGGTCATATAGGATAACTAGGACGAGGAACGAATACACGAATTTCTCACACCATAGATCCCGCTAGGACAATCTTATTCTACGGAATAAGAAATATTACAACCAGAATTCAATACAACTAGTACGTTCATCATCTAGGGTTGCATTGTAGAATGTGTCGACGTCAAGGGTATATGATCTAAAACATAGAACGGAAGTGTGTAACAACTAAACAGTTCTGGAAGACTCACAAGTAATCAAGTTATTCATGAAGGTGTATCCTAACTCGATGAAAAAGCTACAGAAGACTTGATTAAAAATAACTTGAAGCCATGCATTGCTGCAACGATAATTGAAGATCGTGATGCTTTTTGTTCAGAAGTACCAGATCTTGTTTCTCAAGAGTTTAATGCACAAGCACCAAAGATTATAGAAGATCTTTTCAATAATTACGTACAAAGCAATGTTATTAAAGTTCATCCTACCACAACTACTTCAACCAAAACAACTTCATTAGCTGATCTTCAACATCAACTGTATTTAAAAATGAAGAGAAGTCTTCAAGATCAAGCTAATGATCTAGCATTATGGGAGGTACTAAAATGTAAATTTGAAAAGTCGCCCTACCTTTAATAACTTTTTGCAAAGGGATAGCGATAATCACAACACACATGATGATCACAAGAGGAAGAAGCCCTCCTGAGGGGGATAAAAGAGTGAATAGATATAAAGACTTCTAAAAAATAAAAGTCCTGTGCAAGGGGTTCTTGTCAAAACAGTCAACTAAAGATTCTACAACTTATAGTACCAAACAACAATAGCAAAACAAGAATGTGATGCATGGGTAGAGGAAACAATTATTGATGAAGATGAGGTGATTCTGGAAGATGAAACGCCTGAGTTAATCACAGAATATCAACAAGTTGATAAATGTGTTCCAACAATCTTTGATCGTGCAAGAATAGAGGCTACACTTAATGATGCTTTAAGTAATCAGTTCACGAAATCTGAAGAATATGCCTATCATTTAGAACAAACAACAAACTTTATGGAGAATCAGATAGTTTGGGAAAGCAGACAAGAGGATATAAGACGTCCAGTACCAAGACCTCTCGTATTCTTTGGACCACAAAGGAATCCGAATGAACCTCTAAGGTATTTGTATAACAAAGATTTGTTCTTTCTAAAGCATGGAAATACTAAGGAGAAGAAGTATATTCTTTCGCTCTACAAGATACACGCTGAACGATTTCTGAAAGTTGATCTGGAAGAAAAGATGAATAGTTGGGTTCGTAAAGAATTAAATAATTTCAATGAGAAAGCACGATTATCAATTCAACATTGGAAAGATTCATGGCATAAAAGAGTATACAAGCAGAATCAAAGAAGAGTCAGAGACAATCCGAAAGACTATTTTTCTAATCACATGATTACATAAGTTGTCAGAATTACAATCGATCAACCATATGGTTTGGACTTTATGGAACAAATAATTATGATGAGAGAAAATGATAAGCCAGATAGTTTTTCTGAAGCTGACTTCAAGTATCTGAACAAAAATGATTGATTCGTCCATAAAGACTAGTCGAGTAATATATAAGTATTTCCCGTTAGATGTAGGAATTACTTTAGTAAAAGTAATACTTAATCTTCCGGAGTCGTATCCACGGTGAGATTTGAATTTGAGATTCATGTCGATGTTTTTCGTTTGATGCTTGATTATCAAGTATTTTTGGTTTGTTTTTATGCTAATGATATATTAATAAGCTAAATTAAAACTAAGCAATATAAAACTAAGCAAATAGATCTAAAATATATATCAAACAATATGGCTTGTCAAGTAGATTAAAATTTCCTAAGTGTATCTCATGTCGTTTTGTTGATGAATTAATCCCCGTCTAATAAACTGTAGAATATTAGTAATCCTTAAACAAACACATAAAGAACTAGAGAGAGAAAGTTTGGAAGGAATATTCTAGTAAGAGAAAGTGAAAGAGAGTGATATTAGATTATATGAGAAAATGAATCAACCAACACCCTCTCCATGCGTAGAGAGGGTATTTATACCCAAATATAGTTGGCTATGGCTTAGGTCCATGGGCTTTTGCTTATCTAGCTTATTTAGTTTCCAAATATTACTATACGAGCTAGCTAAAGATATTATGGAAGTGACCGATACTTTTTGAGATCCTAACAATCTCCCCCAAGGGAGGTCACACCATTTTACAAATACTTAAAACATAGCATACTATCTAGGTCTTCAGTCTTGTGCTCACAGACTTGATTTCTTTGACTTCATTTTTGAGAACTTATTAGTGATTTTGACTTTAGGCTAGAGCATGTTCCTTTTTGCTTACTTGTTTGCGATCATGCTAATCTTGAGATCATCAGCCAAATATAATCTCTTATCATCATCTTGTGATCTTTTGCCACCTTGTGTACTTGTTACCTTCAGACCGACATGCTCATACTTTTGTTGTTTCTTTCTTGAAAGCTTGAATAAGACATCTTTCTTGAAAATTTTTAACTATAACACTTCATCACTTTGAGAAAGACGTTCAGTAACAGAGTGACGGAAACTTCTTTGAAATTCTTTAAATTTAAACTTTTTTCACTTTAAATAAAGACGTACGTAATCAGAGTAGCGGAAGTCTTGAAACAAGTACTTAAGCTTTCATGATGTCTTTACATTTGTCGGTCGAGTATGAGCATGTGGCTATGAATCTTTGAGTCCGCTAGAACCAGGTACATCCACGTCCATCTTTATATATATCTGCAATAAAACAGTCAGCAATAAAGTTGAGGGACGAATATGGCTTTGTCATTCGCCCGTGTGGTTAGATTAACCTTTGAATCCGTGAGGATCGACCTGTGATCAGGTAGATTCAATTTAAAAAGAATCTCCTTGACAGGATTTCCAGCTTGCAGTATTTAATCTTTCTAACACATAAATATTAGATTCATCGTACTCAACTTGTTCTCTTAAAAACCCCGGAAAAAAAGCCGTCTCAAAGCAGAAACACGATAAAGGTGAACATTGAAGTTACTGTCTCACCGAAGTTAAATAAAAATGTGGACATTTGAAAATAATCATCGACGTACACTAGCTAAAGTGGTTTTGTGACACATCAAGAGTCTTAGCATTTCAAAATTCATCAAGCGTCAATTCATAGTCTGGACCGAATCGATATCCAGTGTCACAAGTTTGATCCATATAGGACCTCACAAGTCACCTGCCGCAGAGCTTGTTTGATGTTCGGGCAACATCTGGAAGTATTTGCCATCGTCATTGGATTACATGCAAGTAACACTCTGATTTTTCTGTCATATCACAAGGATAATGTTGTAGGACTCTAAGAATAATAGTTTTCAGAGAGTGATCTGTGAGAAACTAGTTTATATTGGATAAGTGTCCTAGAGAGATTTATGGATGATCTCTTTATTGGCTCTAGAATTGATAGTGCACATTTGATTTTAGTGATCAGAGGCTATAGTTGAATGCCACCTTTTCAATAGCAACTAACTTGGAGTGAGAAAGTCGATAGAAATGTGTGTAATCTCCGTGAGTTTTAAAGCAAGAGTTTGTTCCGACCTTAGAGTGTTCTAGGAGGGTTGTGCGCTTGCGTCACTATGTCCATTACGACTGCATCATCATACCAAACCAACAACTTAGTGTTCTGAACGTTATGTATTGACCAGTTTCTGCACTAAATTTTATGGAGGGCTTCTTTGTTTTCACCCTTTATCCTTATAATTCTTTTTTATTCTTCAACCCCTTCAATGCTTACCGAGACTCCATGACTAATACCTTGTTGGGTTTGTTCTAGTACTAGCTCCATCTCAGTCGGCACTATTCCCTTTTTCTCACTTTTTCTCCTTTTTATCATACCTAAGGACTTCTATTCTAACTAATGGAATGTCCTTGGATAGATCCCTCCAGTTTTGGCGTGTGAACATGGGGATATAGAATACCTAATCTAACCATGCCTTTAAAACTCCAAGTAATTAAATACATGGTCAATCTTTTGGTATTGTTCACAGCCTTAAAACCATTTGAAAACATCGATCGAGGTACATTGTGATATAAATCAAAACAATTAGTACCTCAAAGGTTTTACTTTGGAAATTGCTCCCCCTATATATATGCATCGATAATAAAAAATGTTTAGCACATACAAGGAAGAAGGTGCACTAGAGTCATTAAAATCACCTTTTACAAGATATATATTTTAATCACATTTTACCCTTTGACTTTTCGGGTCTGACTTGATTTTTGACCTTTTGACCGTTTATTGGCATGTAAAAATAATTACCGTGTAACCGGTTATTTTTCAGAACATATTTAAATAATAAATCATATTTATTATTACATATCTCTCATGTATAAATTTATTTTAAACTTATTTGACTTGAAAATGAGAAGATATCTCGCAAATTGTGAAAAATAGCACACAAAGCGTATCGATACGATAATAATTAATCATATATTAATTAATCAAAAATTTATTTAACTAAAATAGCTAAAAAATTATTTAACATTTTTCTTTAAAACGAATTGTAAAAACCATGAGTTTTTTTGTTATTTTCTTTTAAACTCAAGTTAAAGTTTTTTTCTATTTAACGGTGCAAAGCTTGACGCCGTGACACCCTGAATGTGTGCTACCAAATAAATAAATAACAATTTAAATAATATCTTTAATAAACAATGTTTATAAAATAATAGTCGAGTAAATACTCATTTGCGTAGGAAAAACTATTTTAAACGCAACGGCACAACTTTCGTGTTTTAAATCAATCGTTAACTTGCCTAAGCAAGTCCCGAACCATTATTAACAAAAATTACACTTTTGGACCCTGTGGTTATAATTACACCATCACCCCTAGACTATTTTACACTTGTCACTTTGTTTCTCAAACTTTCAAAGGTATATATGATGAGGTGTCATTTTATATACTTTTTGGGGTCGTTTAAGCCCCTAAATCATGCATTTATGCCCAAAATAGGTACTTAATCGTTCCTTTTCAGGTATTTCGCATTTGGAAGGCATTTGGAAGAAATACACGTGACTTGAGCTCATTTGGAGAAGAAACGGACCAGACTACGAACCAACACCAAGACTCTTAAAGATTTGTGCCCACCTCTACACGACGCCGTCACAACCTACCTAGTGACGGCGTCACAATATTTCATGACGGAGTCAGCACGCACCGACGCGCACGCAAATCTAGAAGATTCTATTCACGATGCCGTCACGACTAAAACGCGACGCCGTCACAGCGATATTCTTATAAATATAGACCCGAATTTAGGGTAGTTTTAATTGTGTAACTTAGAATCAAAATAGAGTACGAACCCAGTTCTTTTAGCAGCTGTTAGGATGATTCTATGGCAAAAATCCCTATTGTACTCCTTTCAATTCATGTTTAAATCAGAGTAAGACTTAGTTAATCATTCATATGTCTTGTTGTAATGATTCCTATCTGTTTCTTGCATTTTCTTTAACTGTCCCTTGGCTAAACCTTCTATTGTGTTTATTTATGATTGTATGAAACCTAGAATGTAGATCTTAGTAATGTTGCTTCTTGTGATGATTATGCATGTTAGGTCTTAGAAAACCATCTTTTGTCTGTACTGTTGTTGATATGTCTAGGGAAACATGATAGTGTAGAAAGGATACCATCGAGTACACATCTTTCATACTAACTTGCCCCTTATAATGAGGTTGATCCACTTTATTATATTTCACATGCTTTTAATATACTCTTATGGCCTGTAATAGTCTTCAGTATTTCTACCTTACCTTTGCGTTGCCTAACGGAATCATTGAATAGACGCCATTCGTGTAAGACTCATTCATGACTTAGGAAATATTACATAACTCACACTCGTGAGTGCAAAGGCGAACAACACTCAGAGAAGCAATCAAGGAGTAATACATTATAAATAAAAACAATCTTTATCATATGTTATCACCATTATCGTAGTTAAATATTAGTTTTAAATAGCTAAAACCAAAACCCACCTAATCAAATACATGAATTTACTTGCTTTCATATAAACATAAAAACACAAAAATAGTATTCTCTCAACCCTTAGAATTCTATTAGACCGTGATCAAGCCTTCCCAACCTATTCCCATAGAGAACGATAACAACCCCCGAGTCTTACCTATACCTACAAATACAACGATTAGGTAACTGCTCTAGGGATTTAAAACATTGTTTCGAAGGCCTTACTACGAGCGTACGTCACAGTTTTGGCGTCGCTTGTCGGTGAATAGTTAGGTTTTTGATCATAGATTAGCTTAGTTCTACTACTTGAATCCTTTCAAGTAACTTTATATAACAACCCAAGAATTTTCATCAACCTATTTTACTATGATCACAATTGTACGGAGAAATTTTTCGCTTTATTACATTACTTGCATTGTCCATATCTCAGTATGTCATGTAACTTACAAAACTAAAGTAGACGAGCTCACGCAACCTATCTATGACCATTCTATCTTCATATATGTCAAGAAAACATCATAATATATCAAGTCAATATCATCATATCCTTATTACAAGGTACATTATTCCTATAATGTACTATTCGCAACATTATATCAAAACGGGCTTTAAACCGTTATCGTATACCTCTAAACCCTAATTCCATGAAGGAATAATATCTAAAGTGAATGTACAAGCTACTAAAGCATATGTACAAGTATCATTTAATTTCCAACCTATATTCATTTTCATTTCATGAAATTACAAGAAACCAAAGTCTAAAACCTTAACCCGAGCTAAATAGTAAACTATAACCCATAAGTTGTAATAACTTATTTTACAATCATATAAATCCTATTCAATCATTATTTCATCATTACCTCATCATCTTATTTCATTTGTACGTAAAACGAATCCAAGAAACCCTAAATGTACCTAATTGGTTCATTTGACCCGTTTACTCGTTTCTAACCATTTTAATCCCAAACAATCAACCAAGAGCCATTGTAAACTCATAATATGAGTTTACAAATCATTATTTATCATTATCTTAACAATGTACAAGAAATCAAAGCCTAGAAAAACCTAACAAATCCAATATAAACCCTAATCCAACCCACGGCTTAATTATCTCATTTCGACCCATTTTAACTTAAACCAACGATCAATTCTCATTTATAATCCTTAATACAAGGTCTAGGGTCAGTATTCTATCATCTTAGATCCATTACACACGAATTATAAGCATGAAAAGACAAGAAAACCCTAATTGCACCCATTTGGAACCCGCGACCTCATTTCTTCATTTTTGACCCGTTTTAGCTCAAACCAATTGCTAAATCCTATTGACACTCCTTATTACAAACCCTAAGATCATATTCTAATCACTTTTGATCATTGTACACGAAAGGTAAGCCCAAAAACTCACAAAACCGAAAACAAACCCGTGAAGGTTCATGGCTCATTTTTACCCATTTAAAACTCTTCCCATGTGCAAGCACCTCAATGAATCACCCACATGTATCCTCAAGCAGCTTATGCACCTGCTTAAACAATCCCATGGCCAAAATTGAAGCCACATGAACCCCTTTTAGCTCAAAACAGCCGTGGCAAGCATGAGGAGTATCCACACCTTCAATCTAGTTTCATAGACTCCCACATCTGATTTTCTAGTCTCTACACATCATATACTAGCCCTAACACATGTCAAGAACAGATCCTAAGTGTTGCTTACTCCTCTTAACCTCCAATGAGTATAAATAGGGGTCTTGGGCACTCATTCTAACTCGCACCACCCCATCTTCTCTCTATAACCCATAGGCAGCAATCCTTTGCTCCCTTATGATCCTAGGATCATTAAAGAAGTCTAAGAAGCGAAGCTTTGAAGATTTGAAGCCCCGGGAACAAGATACAAGGCGTACGAGTGGAAATACTACCCGAAACGACCCATTTCCACCATTTTTGCTCCTTGAAGCTCAAACCCAGGTTCTAGATATTCTACTTCTGCTCCTACACTTTTATAATGTTCATATGATCCTAAATATACTCTTGTTAAAGTTTCATAACTCAATTCATGCTCATTTTCTATTTTGATCCAAAACCGTACACCCAAAACCCTAATTTCGCGTTTTTCTTAAAACTAAATGTTATAATGATTAAATATTGTTATAATATATCCTAGCATGCTTAACTAATGTTAAAATAACCACTTTATTGATTAATGAAGGAATTTGAACTTAAAACCCGCGCGTTTACGTTTTGAAACCCTAATTTGACCCGTTTTGCTTCCTAGCTTAATGAATCGTTATTTTAAACTTGCGTTGCGTTAAATCTTCATATTTTAGTTTATTATAACTTATAAATGTCTATTGAAATGTTAAAATAAGCTTGCATGGCAATTTGGACATGTTTTGTAATTATAATCCATGCAAGGGGTATATATCGTAACTTTCTGAAATTAATAACTAGAAGGGCTGAATATGTCATTTTATCAAAGTTATAACTATAGGGGTCTATTATGTCACTTTTAAAAGTGCAAGGTTTACTTGGTATATCTTTTAAAGTTGAAGGACCAAAGTCGTAAAAGTGCAAACTCCAAGGGTAAATTCTGCCACTTTTCAAACTCAAGGGTCTAAAATGTAACATTTTGAAAAAGTATAAAATCATGTTTAAAACCTTACAAGACATAACTTTAATTAACGCTTCTCGTGCTTAACATTTCCAGATATGGATTAAAACGCTTAAAACCGATTATATCATATCACAATACTAGGGAGCTTCATATTAAGGAGTTTCATCTTGGTATTACGTTCTGACTGAGTTGTTGGGTTTACGATTTAAAGTGCCCTAGCTCCTTAAACGTTTACTGAATGACTTCTGAATTATGATGGCCCGAACGGTGATACAATAATTCCAAACTCTTCAATCAAACTCATAACTCTTAAAACTAAAGTTCTAAAGTACAATCTTCCTAAGACTTGACATATTCTACTCAGGTTGTGTGACGTGGCTGTTTACTATCATTTGCTATATCAACCTTCCCTGTTAAGATTGTGATAAGGTCGTCTGCTTTCATTTTGGAATATTTATTACCTCTACATATCAGGTGAGTTCATAGCCTCGCTTTTCAATCTCTTTAATGTTTTCAAAAACCCGCGAGGGGGATACATGCTTATTACAAACTCTTTTATATACTCGTTTATCTTATAACAATGTGATTACTTTTCAAAGACTTATACATGCTTAAACCAGGAATACAAGTGTTTTCTAAACTATATGCTATCCTGATATATTATTGCCTAAGTACATGAAAATATCTATTTGGGTAGTATCTCCCAATATTTCTTTAATGTCTCTTTGGGTAATATCTCCCAATATTTCTTTAATGTCTCTTTGGGTAATATCTCCCAATATTTCTTTAATGTCTCGAGTGGGATACATGCTTGTTACAAATCTCTTTACATACTCGTTTATCTTATAACAATGTGAATACATTTCAAAGACTTAATGAATCATAACCCCATACTTTTCAAATCATTTTGAATACTTTTTATGAAACCTGTGTGATACCTGAATATAAACCATGAATACAAGTGTTTTTCTAATGTATGCTATCCAGATATATTATTGCCTAAGTAGCTTCCAGTGCCATTATTTCCATATCATGAATCATTAATTACATGAGCATTGCGATTGAAATGCGCCAATATGTGAAAAGATCATTGGGGTTGACGGCCATGTTGTGTAAACCCATAGCATTGGGGTAGCCAAACGCACTATATTTGTCCTAATAGGTAACCTTGGTCAAGTTTATCTTTCCACGGGGACATCTGTCCCTAACCAATATCACTACGGTGATTTCCCTGTTAATGTATTGATGTCATGAGCTTAGGTACAATAATAATGTTACCCTGATTTTCCATGATAATTGTATTCGTTGCAATTATTACCATTATAGTGACTTGCATTCAACCATATGATAATATTCAACTGTTTTCCCATGATAATACTGTTCTCCATGATATTAAATGTTCTCCATGATAATTATCCCAGTAATGCCAATATTTCCATATAATAACCTGTATTCAATTATTACATTTCAAACATATGAATTTCACTCAACCTTTGTGTTGACCCTTTTTAAAGCAGTTTATCTCATTTAATTGAGCAAGTCGCGTAACGGAGTGGCATTGTGACTCGAAGAGCTTGAATACTTTAATCATTCAAAACATGATGTTTTAGATTTTGGGACCTGCATTTTGTAAAAACTCTGATTATAATGAATGATAACTAAAATTTTCCAACAACGTCTCTTTTAAAGTTGTTTTCTATGATTATGATTGTTGTATCCATGAAGTAATACCCCAGATTAGCTTCCGCTGCTATATTGTAAAAATGGGGGTGTTACAACCGCAATGTTTAAACAACATCAAGTGACCCCAGCTCCAGCTTCCGTAAAAGCTGTTAAGGAATCTTGTGTTACTTGTGGCGGTGCTCATTCTTACCGACAGTGTCCTGCCACAGATGGCAACACTTTTTTGGGTTATCAAGACAATATTCAAGGATATGTTTCAGCAGCCGCAGTAAACTATAATCAAGAAAATACCGGATACCGTCCTCAAAATGTAGCTAACCAAATTCGACCATCGGGTTTTACTCAACCGAATGTGCAAAATAATCAAACCCGGTACAATCAAAACAGAGGAATTAATTAAGGAAACCCAAATTATCAAGCTATGGCTTATCAAGCTCTGATTCATCAACCACAAGTTGTGACGACTAGTGATTTCTCAAACTACATAAAGCGAATGATGCGGTAATGAAAAACATGCAAACCCAAATGACCTCTTTAACAAATTCTAACATCGAGCTTAAGAACATGTTTGGTTAATTCATGAAAATGAATACCAGCTTTCTTACTCTCGGGTTCTAGGATTCTAACTTCCTAGCAACAACAAAGCTAACCCGCGAGGTGATTTGTAAAGCAATCACCAACCCGAATATGGCATTTCTTATATGGACCACCAATTCCACCTCCTTTCTCTCCTCTTCCCAAGGTAGTGGAACGGGAACCCGAGATGACAAAGGATACGATGCAACCAAGTACCGAAAACATCCAACCTCTGGTAGTCCAAATTCAAGCTCCATTTGATGAGCCCAAGCCTAAACCGTTTATACCTTATCCTTCAAGAGCTAACAAACAGAAGCTCCGTGAAAAAGATGATAATCTAGCTTCAAAATTTGTTGAAATCTTTCGGGAACTACATTTCGAGCTCAGTTTCGTGGATGCTCTTCTACATATGCCAAAATTTGCTTCAATGTTTAAAAGTCTCCCTAATAATAAAGAAAAATTGTTTGACTTAGCTAAAACACCGGTGAATGAGCGGCGGTTATCCTAAAAAAGTTGCCTGAAAAACTTGGAGACCCCGGCAAGTTTCTTATTCCATGTGATTTTCCAGAGATAGTTGAATGCTTAGCCTTGGCCGATCTTGGTGCAAGCATCGACTTGATGCCTCTTTCCATATGGAAGAAGTTCTCACTCCCCGAACTTACTCTTACTCGAATGATTCTTGAACTTGCAGACCGATCGACTACTAGTCCATCCGGTATTGCCGAAGATGTCTTTGTAAAAGTAGGGAAGTTCCATTTTCTGTCCGACTTCGTAGTCGTTGATTATGTTGTTGATCCTCGGGTTCCCTTGATTCTCGGGAGACCCTTTTTGAGGACGGCACGTGCTTTGATTGATGTTTATGGTGAAGAATTAACTCTCTGAGTTGATGATGAAGCCATAACCTTTAAAGTTGGTCAAACTTCAAGATACTCCTACAATGATGCTATATCTGTTAATCGAATCGATGTCATCGACGTTTCATGTGAGGAGTATGCTCAAGAAGTGCTCGGATTTTCGGATAGTTCTACGAGTGGCAATCCCACTCCGTCTTTAGATCCTATCCTTTCTACCTCTTTCCCCTATCTCACTCCTTTCGAGGGAGGTGACTTCATTTTAGAAGAAATCGAAGCTTGTCTTACAAATGATTTAACTCCATCGGGAATTGATGATGCCGACTTTGATCCGGAGGGAGACCTTCTTCTACTCGAGAAGTTATTAAATGATGATCCATCATCTCCTCTCCTTCCGAAAGAACTTCATTTTAAGGAAATTAAAACGATTATCTTCTATTGATGATCCTCTGGAGCTTGAGCTTAAGGATTTACCGTCTCATCTTGAATACGCGTTTTTAGAAGGAACTGATAAATTAGCCGTCATAATTTCTAAAGAATTAAAAGATAAAGAAAAGACCGCCCTTTTAAAGGTTCTTAAATCACACAAATAGGCCATCGCATGGAAAATCTCTGACATTAAGGGTATAGACCCTCGTTTTTGTACTCACAAGATCTTAATGGAGGATGATTTCAGGTCCAACATCAAAGAAGGGTTAATCCAAAAATTCCACAAAGAATCAAAAAGGAGTTATCAACTCCTTGATGACCGGATTGATTTTACCCTATCTCCGATAGTCCTTGAGTGAGCCCCGTTCACATTTGTCAACTAAAAATGGAGAAAAGACCATGAGACTAATGATTATAATGAGTTTATACCGGACTAGACTTGTTGACTGGTGGCATGTAATGCATTGATTACCGAAAAGCTTAATGATGCCACCGGGAAAGATCAATTTCACCGTTACCATTCATGGACAAATGCTTTGAACCTCCCCCCCACGAAATTGATACAGTCACCAAACACACATACTGAATAAATAATCATATAAGAATATAAAGGAATTATATCAAAAAAATATATAAGTAAGTATTTTCCCGTCGGGTTCGAGAACAAACTGTTTACCAAAGTTGTCTCAAAACCTCCCGGGTCGATTTTTCCTCGACCGAAGTGTGAATTGAAAATCTGTTAAGTCCGTGATCGCGCGTTTTGGAATTGGTTCGAAGATTTTGATTGGATGTCTGAATCCTACTAAATATACATGACAGGTAGATAAATGCACGAAAATTAAGTAACAAGAAATGAAAATAAAACACGTAAGCATTAAAACGTAAACGGGAATTAAAAACGAGACATTTAAAACCTAAATTATCTAAAATTAAACCTAAAAATGATCTTTTGATTTTTATAGTCTTAATTAACTAAAAAGCTAGAACAAAGAAAACTAGACATAAAACGGAGAGATTGAGCTGAAACACTAAAAATATGAACGTGATTCAATCCCTTCTTTAAAAACAAAATTTAGCAATTTAACCCTACGAAAGCAAATCTAATTTTCTAGGTTCTAAATGTTAAAAAGAAAATTTTCTAAAAAAAGAATTATAATTTTTTTGAACTTTTTATAATTTTTATGAATAAAAATAATTTAATTAAATTACATGTTTAAAAATACTAAACTATTTATGCAAAAAACCTAGAAAAATCACAAAAATAGCTTGAAAGTGGGAAACCTAGGAAAAAAAAAGATGGGAAAACAACTTATCGAATAAGCTGTGAAATAAGCTAAAAACACCTAATAAGCTAAAAAGTGTAAAACGTGTATAAGGAATTAATTGTGCAATACAAAACTAAAAAAGACCCCAGGGTACGTTGGTAGGGAGTGTGCGTGTGAGGTTTATAAAAGGGTTGATGCTAGGTTGAGGTTGGGGGTTCGAGTCTTGCTCACCCCCGACTTCCTTAGTTTTCCCTTTTTTTTATTTTGCAAATTTTTTTAAAAGGGACTTATAAATAAGCTGAAATGGGACATTTTTAATAAAGACAATATTTTTTGAAAAGCACTAATAAGCTAGGAAATAAGCAGACTTAGGTGACAGAAAAGCTAAAAATGATTTTCACTAAAAATGCTCAAACTAATTAAGCCCAAAAAGATGAAATAAACTACACCCTAAACTACATAAGCTATAAGGGGCCTGAACTACACCTAATAAGCAAATGCACACAAAAATAAGCAAACAGATTAAGCTAACATAAGCAAGAATTGACAGAATCACTAAAGGCTTTTTAAACTAAAACTTTAAACTAGGAATCCTAAAAATAAAACTCAAATAAGCTTTAACCTAAGCAAAATAAGCTAGTACTAGCTTAAACGAACCTAATAAGCAAAATAAGAACTAAAATAAGCAAGGAAAAGAAGTAGAAAAGCTTGGAAAAATCGATACTATAGGCAAAAACCTCTAATCAAACAGCCTAATAAGTTCTTATGCGCTATATTTAAAGCATGAAAAGAACCTTATGACCATGCCACAAAATATAAAACCAAAAAGCACGCACTTTAAAACTATCTAATGTCTTTAATCAAAAAGCATTTTCTGAAATCTAGGTAAGTAAAGAAAAAGCTTTTGAAAAAGGGCTGTTGCAGACAGAATGATACAATTATTTTTGGTTTTTAAAACTTAATGAAAATGAAAAATTGCTAAAGTGCAAACCTAAAACAGATTACTAAATAAGCTGTTAAGACAAAAATAAGCCCTAACTACTCTAGAATGGCCTGAATACTAACTGTGCAATAAGTTTTAAAAGCTAATTTCCATCTTAACTACTTAAATTTTGAGTTATAAAATGAACTTAAGGCTATTTTACTATCTGGTGCATTTGACACAAAACTTAAAAGCTAATCATTCTAAACTAAGGACTATCTTCTATACTAATTAGACACTTAAGCAAAAGCACTTTGATGAATAGAAACATCTAAAACAAACTTAAGCTAAAAATGCAATAGAAACTGAACTTATACTAATAGATATTAATTACTACTCTCTAGCATGATTAAAAACTTGATCAAACCTAAGATTTGCCTTAAATCCCGAATTTATAAACCTAAAAATGAAATTTAAAGTCAATCCAAAGAACCAATTTGCCTTGGTAGCATTAACTCAAGTTAATGCTGCCTTGTGCCAAACACTCCTTTAAAGATTTTAAACTTATTTTAAGCTTATGAAATTCAGAATTAATGCACAAATTGCAAATACCAGATTATACAAAGCTATAAACAGACCTAGTGAAAAACTTTTCATAATCAAATAAGCATGAACAATAAGCTAAAATATTATGCCACTATTTTTGGTTTTAACTGTTTTATAGAATAAACTTGCAGACAATGATATTTAATCTAACCTATGACTAAACAATCATTAGACATCTATATTAAGCAACATTAAGCAAAATTCAACAACAAAAAGCAAATAATAAGCAGATTTAGCTAATAAGCAAAGTATGAAGCTATAAAAGGAAAATGAAAAACTTACTGAATCCCTTGCTTAAACAGGGATGAAAATTTGCTCAAAAAGCTTATCTACTGAGCTCCAGCTTATCATAGATAAGCTGGTATTGTCCATGAACCCTTCTAGGATTGGTTCATCATCCAATTAAAGCTAAGGTAAAATGTGGAGAGGAATTAAAGTAACAACAAGCTCAGTTAAGCTTTTGTGAGCTTAACTGAGTGTAAACAGACTAGAGTAGCTTAAGAGAGCTTATAAGGAGCTTATTGTACTTTTTAAAACATAAGTAAGCTATAGAATCAAGGTAAAACTTAAATTTAACAAGATATAAGAGAAAACTACAATCTATTAAAACTAAAAGTTGATTACAATACTTGAAAAGAAATTACATCAATTGAAATCAGAATTAAAAATGTTATATTAAGCTAAAATTGCATAAGCTACACTAAGACTACACTAAAGCTACTCCTACTCCTCGTTTTTTTTCCTCTTTTGCTGTGTGATCCAAGTGAGCTATTTATAGCCCTGAAGAGATGATTCTAGATCCATGGACGTTCCTCCTTTATTTCATCCAAACCATCAATCCATAACTGCTTTCTAGTCACTTGATCTCACCCGTTGAAAGCTCCACACGCATACTTAGCTAATCAGAGGCGTTGGGATTGCCAACGTGGACACTTGAGTGTCAGATGTGTCAGCCTTAGCTTCTAGAAGGGATAACCTCTACTTAAAGAAGGTTAATTGGAGCAGGGTAAATGTGGGAACGATTGTGAACAGTGAAAAAGGGTTTCCCGCGCCCTTTTCTTCTTATAACTTTTGTTTGACCTGGTTTTTAAACAGGTTGACTTGGGCTATAAAGGGTTTTTGGCTCGAAATGGACCAAGGTTTGGTAAAATAGTTTTTTTGTTTATAATAAAGACTAACGACGTTAGTATTTTAATAAAAAAGGAGTAACGGTGTTATTGGTTTAGGGTTTATTGGTGAAAAAGTTTTGACAATAAGGGTCTTTTTGGTAATTTGATGGTTTTGTCTTTTAGTGGTTTGACCAATGTTGACCTTTTGTTTACTTTTTGTAGAAAACTTCTCGGCTCTTGTGCACTCTTTTCTTCTCGTGTCCGACTTTGTCCGTTTTTGCTTTGATTTTGTCCATTTATTTAATATCCATACCTGCACATACACAAACACAAAAACAAACATATATTTGCCATTTTTATTATGTTTTTGGTCTTTTGGGTTCCGTTTTACAATGGTAAAATGGTAATGTGTAAAATAGCACATACAAATTCCCCCATACTAAGTATTGCATGACCGTCACGTAATAATTATAAGTAATCACTTAGAAAACTAAAAAATCCTTTTAATCCCCCACGACTAGTTATCTTCGTAAAGTACTAATGTTCATCGAGAGTATAAAGAATCAAACGTTTAGAGAAGCCCTGTTTTTACCATTTTATACTCTTTTATACCTACACATATTTTTTGATATTTTCTATTTCTCATTTTTTATATTACACTTTTCTTTTTAATCAACCTAACCAACTTGACTTTCGTTATTTTCAATAACCGTTAGGGATCAGTAGAACAAGATGCATATTAGATCCGAAAATGCCACACAAAAAGGATAAATTCATCGTTCTCGACTTTTCACTCGCTTCAAACCAAGCTTAAAACGAAATCACAATTAAATATCACTTAAGATGCTAACACTACTCATATTTGCAAGTTTTTTGTGAAGTTTTCACCCGAAATTATTATAATCTTAGTTGAATGTGCTTATTATGAATTTCAAACAGGGATTCAACATTTTACAAAATTCTAGTTTCACGTTCCACTCGGAATAATGAATTTTGAAGGTCGAGATCAACCCCATGTAGCGACTTTCGCTCGCACATCCCAACCTTGCGTCTAAGTTGACCATGCTTTTGGACACCTCAAAAGATGACTAGTATCGGGACTCACTGACCTTAGGTTTCAAAATCCTCAGCGTTTTCCCGTATATACATAGGCTTTATAAATACTTAAAATATATAGTCCAAAGTTCAAAAGCATATTTCATTTAACAAAAAGAGATCTATTTATTAACTCAAACTTAATATTAAACATAACATTTATGCAATTGTAACCCTCGACCTTTTAGAAGGCTGCAACATCGGTTGTGAGCCGGCAAGATGCAGCAAACTTTTATCAGTCTCGGATTTTTATTCTTACTATGGGGCTTTCTTTTATAGAAGACTACCACATCGGTTGAGACCGGCCAGAGGTATAAACTTTATTATCCCACATTTATATTAAATTATATTTTTTCATATTATTCATCAACTTCATCATTTTTATATAGAGAGAGACTTCTTTGAAAAATTCAATATAAATTTGAGACTAAGACTAATTTTTTTGCATAACTACATAAAATTTGTTGATTTAAGTTTATCTCAAAAAAAGCACGTTTGGATTAGATCCGGTAAGAGCTTATGGGAGAAAAAGCCACAAATTATACACATTGAGCTCTACGATTTCTAACTAATCCTTGTTTATCATCCACACATACTTACTCTATCCTTTTTCGTTCTTCGCGAATTTCTGCGAACGCTTAGCCTAAAAGTTAAGGAACAAGCTAGAGCTCAACACCTCGCTGATCAAAATTATTCTTATTCCCCAGCATGAAAGTCAAAATTGTGACAAAATACTTATTTTATTTTTGAAAAAATTTTTTTTTTTTTTTTTTTTTTGAAATTTTGGTGGTAAAAACGAGATTACGTGAAAACAACGGCTGCAGGCACAATCAAATCGATAGATTCCCCCCATACTAAAGCTACACATTGTCCTCAATGTGAGATTCCCCCATACTAATTCCAATGCATATTCTTGATATAAAGGGGTCTCTACGCAAATCTAAAGCCATTTATTAAGTATACTAAAGATAAACGTTAATCGATAAGATTAGGATATCGGATTCCCTAATTGAAGCTGAGGATA
Source organism: Tanacetum coccineum (assembly GCA_026074375.1). Lineage (NCBI taxonomy): Eukaryota > Viridiplantae > Streptophyta > Magnoliopsida > Asterales > Asteraceae > Tanacetum > Tanacetum coccineum. Next base: position 5,595 of record BQNB010082204.1, on the reverse strand, counting down.
TGAAGCTCGAATGTAAAGAAATGTGACAAAACCATGAACCACTCAGAGTCTTCAAAATCCGAGCAATCCTGGACATAAAATCATAAAACACGAAACACAAGAAAGAAAGAGGCGAGCCTCCTCACAACATTTGTTTGAAAATAGATAATGAAGATAGAAACGCTAAGATTTTGGTTAACCGAGTCATGACTTGACTCGACCCCAAATAATGTGTCTATGGGAAGCCAAAATTGGAAACGAAAAATCTCAACGGGCTTTCATTAATGTTAGGATAACATTAAAGCACATGAAAGTACCATCCCTGATGAGATGCCACCGACTCTAAGTGGAGATACATGGGACAAAAATGGAGTCTATCACTCCCGGTGGAGAGAAGTAAAGGAGAATCCACAGGGTTGGTAAGAAACGAGAGAAAAGTCCGAATGACAAATGTGAAGGAATCGTCATCTTTAACATTTTGAGAAAAATCAATCTCACCTCCCCTTGGGTCAAAATTACTCTCAATACCCGGTGGTATCGAGTCTTCCGGAACAAGAAATGTATCAACCTCTTCTATAACAACGTTGGTCAACTCACCCTGATCGGGCTCAATCTAAAAAAGAAACGAATCATACTCGGGAAGAGAGTTATTAGCATGAGTAGTGGTACTGCCACTTCTCGTCTCTTCCGTATCATCGCTAAAAGCTCGAAATTCGGTAAAGAATTATCCGAATAAGAGAGAAAAGTATCGGAATTCTCAAAGAATGAATCACTATCCGTGACAGGAATAGGAAATGAAGAAGGAGACTTAAACTCATGATCAGGAGTAGGGTTGTCATTCAAAGATTCGATATTAGTAATAAGACGACTAATGTTTAATAATTTCTCACGAAGAATAACGTCTTGGATTTGAAGAATATCTTCTAAGTCAAATCTGCTCTTCTTGGGATGCAACATCATTCACGGATCCTCCTAAGCTAACGTACTCGATGTCCTCAAAACATCGTAAAAATCAACTCGAAGTATCATCATCGTTGGAATCGGATAAAATCTCAGAATGATCGTTCAAAGCATCAAAAGTAGAAGAATCTTCACCAACGGGCACATCACACGTATCGTCGGAAATACCCTTGGACTCACTTGGGATTGGGACAAGGATCTCAACACTAGACTTTATTATTTCGTCCGATTCCGTTTCCGGAATAGTGTCAAGATGCTCGTCCCCCATTATGAGAGAGTTATCGGGCTCCACGGTCGGTAAGTTGGGTGTGATTGCTTTAGGCTTTCTATATATAATAGTATACTCATCATCGTCATCGTCGTAGAAAGTAGGACGATTCCAGCTTGGACAATTAATATATTCTGATAGCTCCTCATTAATATTTCGCACATCTTCAAGGAGTTTACTCATCAATTCTTGAATATCCTCTTGTCGATATTGCTTGTCCGTCAAAGCATGCTTAATTTCACCAAATCTCTCCCAAGCTATCAATATAACCTTTGGTGTTACTCCAAAAGGTATACGACTAAACTTCCTTAAGAAGGTGTAAATGTCTTTCATTAACACTTCCACATCGTCGATCATAGAAAAATTTCCATATGGAGTAAAACTTTGAGCTGCCGGCTTCTCCTTCTCTTGTTGAATTCCTTTAAGAATTTGCAAATCATCCATAAGTTTAAGAAGCAATTCTTGCATAACTTCAGGTTGATTCTGCTCTTCTTCCACTGCTTGCTTAATCTTAAGAAATCTCTCCTCGGCAAGCAATAAAGCCATGCACTTTCATAGGAGGTAGACGATCAACCCTTTAAATATGCTTGTATAGCTTCCATTAAGATCTCTCGAGCTGTAAAATTTATTATTCGTTTTTGAGGAGGATATTAACGGGAAACTGCGGGGGTTGTAAATAGGTCAAAACGAATGATAGATTAATAGAAATCTTTGGTTTCATCGTTGATCATTGAAGTCGCATGATGACCCCCGCAGTTTTCACAAACAAATGTATTGTTGTGGAAAACTAGGTGAAGTTAGTGGAAAATTATTATCGAAGTTTTGATTGAAAATGGGTTCTATTTTTTGTAAACAAACGAACTTGAGCTAACAATTCGAATCATAATAAGCATCGTTTCTTCTACATAAACTCAAAAGATATTTTTTTGTGTGAACACATAATTCATCTCGTATTAGGTTGTGGAGGTAGTCGAAAAAATTTTTGAGATTCATTGAAAGAATTCGGATTTGGTATTATAAATCGAATGAATTTCAATCTCTTGAAATGTAAAAATGAACAAAAATCCTCTTCTTACCTCCTTCACACCCACAACAAGTGACTGGCTTTCCATCACCAAGTACAATTTAAACAATTTCCATGTAGAAGATTAACAGCACACTACTGACACGTACATAGATAACAATAAAAGCCATCACATGGTTGTCCACACCCAGTACACTCACGTTGGTTAAATGACGTCATAAGAAAGAATTAAACAATATAGAGGATAAGAAGAAAGAATTAAACGGATAAGAGGTAACGGAGATTATTTTTGGGCTTTTGAAAATAATTCATAAGAAAAGGAATTAAAATAAAAAATATATTTTTGGTAACCGAAAATTTAAACGTGCACGGTAGCTCTCTAAAATTACGTACAAGAAAGCGGAGGAGTTGGTATGCGCGAGGCGCTATTTAGAATAACCCTTCTCCTTTTGGGTGATGTTGATCAAACCCGCCTTAAACTTTCCTTATAGCACGTAATCTAGAGGTGAGCCGTAACAACGATTAACAAATGGTTATTTTTATATTAAAATAAAAGAAAATAGAAGTGTAAAATATTCACAAACGGAAAATAACTTCACGAGGAAGGTTCTTCAAAAACACTAATCTTCGAACGAAACATGATAATCGTAACACACTTCCCCGGCAACGGCGCCAAAAATTGATCTGTTCCTTTTCAACACATATGAATATATATAATATATAAATACGTAATAATAAGGAGGAGTCAATAATAGAATAGTAAGTATTTTCCGTCGGGTTCTAGAAACGAACTTTTAACCAAAGTTGTCTTAAAAACCTCCCGGGTTGTTTTCCCTCGACGAAGCGTGAATTGAAAATCGGTTAAGTTCGTGATCGCGCGTTTCGAATGGTTAAAAAGATTTTTGATTTGGTTTTCTATAACTACTAATAAAAATGAATAAAACATGTAAAGCACGAAAACAAATAAAACAATTAAAAACTAAACATGTAAAATGAATAACGGGAAATAAAGAAAACGTGACAAATAAGCAAGTATGACAAAATTAAAACCTATGAATGCAAATTTAACCTCTAAACCTAAATTAAGATAAAAGAAAATTTTAAGAAAAAGAAAATTATTTTTTTATTATTTTTGAATTTTTATTGAATTAAAAGCTAATTTAATGATTAAAAATCCTAGAAAATAACAAATTAATTCCTAAAAATTCTAAAAAATGATTTTAAACTAAGAAAAATGATAAAAATTAAACTATTAATGCGAAAAATCCAGAAAATCACAAAAAGTCCTAAATGATGCAAGGAATTTAAGAAAAATAAAAGCAGAAGCCCAGCTTATCTAATAAGCTAGGAAAAAGTCTTAATAAGCTACGGCTTT